>JAJOOR010009459.1:0-35282 GCA_036250505.1 Solanum acaule
AAACAAACCTTTTTAAAAGTTTTAATACCATGTATAGAAATTAGAAATAATATAAAATATACCCACTTTTTAATTTAACTAAAATTAATATTTACGAAAATGCCCCTTGCCTACATGGACCTACCAAATAAAACTAAGGCAAAGTCCAATTTTTATTTTGAAAAATTTCATAACTCCAATTTATGCTTAAACTTTAAAAATTCATACGTTAGGCTCTAGTTTCACCTATCTATTTTTAGGGTCGCTACACTCTGGGAGGACATTCAGGTCAATAGGGCACTTACAAGAGGGTCAATGGGTTATTTTTTTGGGCTGGTATGAAGGCTGACATAGTAAAATGGGTTTCAGAGTGTGACATCTGCCAAAGAACCAAAACAGAAAATGTTCATACCCCTGGTCTCCTTCAACCTTTACCCATTCCTGAATTACCATGGCAAGACATAGCTATGGACTTCATCGAAGGTCTACCAACTTCAGGACACAAAAATGTCATCTTGGTGATAGTGGACAGACTATCCAAGTACAGACACTTCCTTGCGCTTAAACATCTTTTCACATCCCAGGATGTAGCTGATTTATTCTTAAAAGAGGTCTACAAATTGCATGAACTTTCTCAATCCATAGTCTCGGACAGAGATCCTGTGTTCACCAGCCACTTTTGGCAGACCTTGTTCAAAACCATGGGTACCCAACTAAAGTTGTCCACCTCCTACCACCCCCAGACGGATGGCCAAACAGAGTGGTTGAATCAATGTTTGGAGTCTTACTTGATAGTCATGGCCATTTCCAACCCCAAACAATGGACCAAAAGGCTTTCATTAGCCAAGTGGTGGTATAATACTAACCACTACACTACCCTCAAGACTACCCCTTTCCAAGCTGTGTATGGCTTTCCCCCTCATACATTCCTTTAGGATCCCTTTCACAGCCTAACTAGTCCCCCGCTGGTGTGTATTTAGCTCAACGACAACAAATGTTTCACACCTTAAGAGACAATCTTGTCCAGGCGCAGCCACGCATGAAGTTTTATGCCGACCAAAATAGGTTTGAGCGAGATCTACAAGAAAGCGACCTAGTTTATCTGAAACTGCAACCTTATCACCAAACTTCTTTGGCCATTCGACGGAATTTGAAATTGAGTGCAAAGTATTATGGTCCCTACAAGATTATCCAAAAGATCGGTACAGTAGCTTACAAGTTGGAATTTCCCGCTGGGACTTCGATTCACCCAGTTTTCCATGTCTCGCAGTTGAAACATCGCATTGGACCAGCTATCATTCCCCAACAACAGCCCCCTGCCTACGATGATGATGGGTTTGTTCTTGTTCAGCCCTTGGCCATCTTGTAGCGTCTTAGGGTGAAGAGGAACAATGTCGCTGCAGTCAAAGTTTTGGTCCAGTGGACCAACCTCAGCACTGACGAAGCCATTTGGGAGGATTAGGGCTATATTCGTAGCCAATTTTCGGCATTTACAGCTCAGTCCCGACCTTGACGACAAAGTCGATTTGGTCGAAGTGGTATTGTTAGATACCGAGTGGAATTGGATACGTTAATGAGTCAATTGAGGCGGAGCCACGTGGCAGCCTCGAAATTAGTTGATTAGATAAAATGAAGTGTTGAGATAGGTCTTTCAATAAAGGAAACTACGGTCCAGATAGCTTGGACAGTAAACAAGGCCCAAAAGCAGTTATAACAACCTCTAGGAGTTGGGCCAGAAGGTAGTTTTTTGGAATCGGTAATTTTGTTACTCTTTTGATTTCTCTTCTTTCGTTCTTCTTTCTTCTTCGCTACTGCTTACAAACGACGACTCTTATCTTTCAGGAATGGGAGCTTGGAAGCTTGTTAATGGAAGTTTCTAGCCTGTAATTTTGTAACGACTATGTGTTCCTATCCATTACATCAATAAAATTCATAATTTTGATCTAGTTTCGTCTTACAAATTCAATTACGTATTAGTATTCCCTTCTAGGGTATTACAAGTGGTATCAGAGGACAGAGAGGTTGTTTCTAATACATGCGCGGCTCAAAACATGATAGATAGAAAAATAACGACAAAGCATATAATACCAAATTGAACTCAAACAAGCTGTAGTATAGTTGCGCTCTGTTAAGCAAACCGTGATATAGTCATTAAAGTTCAACAGTTTTGTTCCAACAGATTGAATTAGGGAAAAAAACATGGAAAATAAAAATTAATTGGAAAAACAAATTGCAAGAGAAAAATCAGAAAATGCACAATCATTGTGACAAAAAGCTAAACTCTTCAATAGTTTCAGTTCCTTATATTAATTTAGGGTTTCAAAAGTGGATGCAAGTGAAACATAGACTTCATCCCATAACTTTAAATTGTAAAAGCTTAAATCTTAACTACGATTTGTAGCCATTTTTGACTTCCCAAATATCTTGCAGTAACAAAAATGAACAATTTATGGATTGATAGAACCAAAGAAGAGAGGGGAAAATGAGAGAGTTTATGTTGTGAACCAAACTGACCCCATAAGGGCCTACGGGCTATTAAAGAGTTTTATTTGGGATCTAGGCCCATTTACAATTTGTTAAAAAGGACTAGGAGTTAGAAGAACGTTATGCAAACCATTATCTCAAAGCTTTGGCTTTCTGATCATCTCATCTCCTTTATATGGTCTCTCTCTCTCTCTCTCTCTATATATATATATATATATATATATATATACCACCTTAAAAGCATGAACTCCCTGACTTGAATATTAAATTACTATAATATTCTCAACTTAAAACATCCAATTTAGTATATCTTTTATATTTTTATTATATTTATTTAATTATTTATATTATAAAATATATCAAAAGCATATATCTTTTCATAGTGAAGGTTGTAACTTTTTCAAAAAGTGTTATTTCTCCGATGAGTTGTGGTTTTTTCAAAGGGTTTCAACTTTTCAGAATGGTTATGACTTTCCAAAGAGTTCTATTTTTTTTTTTGAAAGGTTGTGACTTTTCTAAGAGTTGTCACTTTTTGGATGAGTGGTGACCTTTCTGAATGGTTACAACTTTTGAGAAGGGTTGTGCCTTTTATGATAAAACACAATAAACATATGTTCATACTATCATTGTTGGCTATAAATAGCGGGTTCCCTCACATTTTTAAACTTCGAACAACCAATTTAGTACATAGTCTATATTTATTTATATTACAATATAAAATATATTAACAGAAAACATCTTTTTCCAAAGGGTTGCGTAACCGCGGGGATACAACAGTCTGAAGGAACGCAAGAGTTGAAGAAACAAGTTTAAAGGTAAAAATAAAATAAAAAGGGAATAAAAAGCCTAAAAGTATGAAATAAAATGTAAAAGAAAATTTCTAAATTCTAAGGGTGCCACATAGGCGGGCCTATGATTCTTTTCTTTATATAGCATTACTCTCTATTTCAAATTAATTGAATTGTTGAGATATTTTTTCATTTTTTAAAATAACTTAATTGTTCAATTTTCAAGACTACTTTTCGAATGTTCTTCCAATTTTACCCTTCATTAGTTAGTAATGGAATTAGTATTAATTTAATATTTAGTTATTTTAATCATCAATTTGATAATAATTAATAAGGGTAAAAATAGAAAGTTAAACCTAATTTATGTCTTAAATCTTCGTTTCTTAAAGGGTGTGAAACACTTCAACAATTTAATTAATTTGAAATGAAGAGAGTACAAAGCCACAATGAGTTTTAACCAAGATTATATGCAACATTACTCAAATCAACCCCTGGCACATCTGGTAAGGTATTTTAATTGAAATTTGTTGAAATATAATTAATGGAGAACTTACTATTGTATTTGAATCATCTGATATTCAAGGGATATCAAAGAAGGAAATTTGCAGTATGCTCTTGGTGCAAAAATTTACCAAGGAAGCACGACTACGGTTGAATTGAGAAAGTTTTTTTCCATAACTACTGTACATAGGGATGACAATGGAGCGGGATAGGGTGGATTTAAGGCCATGCAGGGCGGAGTGGAGCAAATTTAAAGTTATGCGGAGTAGATTGAAGTGAATTTTTTAAAAATTAATGCGGGACGAAGTGGTTTGCGGGTATATGTGATTTTATGTGGGTTCAAACTTAATTTTAACTTTTTACATGTTATAAGAGTGATAGAGCGTTAATTATTAAGATAATTTCTTTAAAACTACTAAAACATTTAAGATAGTAAATAAAAATGGTTCAATAAAAAATAATACGTACAATTTTTACATATTTCTCAGTTGATTTCTAAAATGAAAAAAATCAAGTCACTATCTTATTAAATTAATACAACTTAATAAAAATGAATGAACAAAAAGAATACCCTCATTCAACATATAAATATTCTCTTTTGTATAGTGAATATAATTGAAAATTAAAATATATTTTTTTTTGTCTTAATTCTCTTTTTCATTACTACACATTAATATTATTTCACATTTTTCATCTTTTTTTTAAGATACTTTACAAAAGGAAAAGCACCACTATTTATAGATAAAAAATCCTTAAAAAAATTATGACGACTAAAAAAGAAAAGTAGTATAGGGGGATGTAAGACAACAGAGTCTTGGAACTATAAATCACAACTACCCATAAAATACATCACTCCCCCACACGGATTTCTCATGACACTAAATTACAAGAAACCAAACCTTAAACCATTCATTAGATATGTTAATCTAGTCCAAATTTAGACTCAAATCTACCGCAGAAATTGGTCAAATTTCCCATCAGTTTCACTTAAACTTAAAAAAAAACCAACATCCCCATATAAACCACTCTCAAATACATATTCTTTCTTCTTGAAGAAAAAAAGAAATTCATAGATCATTAGTTAAATACTTTGCATCTATCTATAAGATAAAAATGGCAACACACATTTAGCACTTTATCATTGATCATAATATTTCAAAGCATGTAGTATACATGAAAAGTAAGTAACATTGCCAAAATATTCAAAACAAAAGTACTACTATCCTAATAAACATAAGCAATAACAAGGGAGTGAACCAAATACTAATTATCATGATTCATGATCATTCAAAAATAGTAAATGGTTTATCCCTTTTAACAAAATTCAAAATTTAAAATGACATAAATAAAAGAGTGCAACATCACACCCTTGACACCATCAATCTTCAGCGGTTGCTGCTGTTGGTGCATTCACGAGCAAAATGCCCTTCTTCCCCGCACTTAAAGCAGCCGCCTCCGCCTCCGCCTCCACCGCCGCTACCACCATATCTTCCAGCACCGCCTCCGCCGCCATAGCCACCTCCCTGGGTACATTCCCTGGCGAAATGCCCTTCTTCCCCGCATTTATAGCATCCCGCTCCTCCACCGCCTCCACCATACCTCCCGCCGCCATAACCCCCATCACCTCCATACCTACCACCATCACCCCCACCATACCTCCCGCCTCCTCCTCCATATCCACCTCCAGCACCAGCACCGCCACCATAGCGATCGCCACCACCGTCACGAGATCCTCCTTTAACAGGAGCACCATCTGGGCCGGTAACATCGACAGCCTTAGAACGGCCATCGTTACCAGATTCAACCTCAAATTCCACAGCTTCACCGTCTGCCAAGCTGCGGAACCCTTCAGATCTGATCCCAGATTGGTGTACGAATAGCTCTGCTCCGCCATCATCTGGAGTAACAAAACCAAATCCTTTCTGATCACTGAACCATTTAACAGTTCCCTTTTTCCTTTGCACCTGATTACTCTCGGACGCCATAGCTACAGCTCACAGAAAATCCCTAAACACAAGGCAAAAACTATTAGACTCTTTTTTACTCTCTTGCTGTTCTCACAACTGTGGGCTTTCAACACTGCAGTGGCTCTTATTTATAGTGATGAGTTACACCTGGGGTCCTATATGACCAGATATTCTATTAAATGTTTTTTCTACTTTTTTCAATATTTTATTTGATAAATAACTAAATAATGTCTCTTTTCATTTATTACTTGTTGCCATACTATTATAATGGCAAATTATATTAATTTTTCTTCTTGACCCAAAAAGAAAATTTCATTTCATTTTTTGAAATTTATATTAAATGTTTTTTACTTTCTTCAAGATTTTATTTGATAAATAATTAAATAATGTCTCTTTTCATTCATTACTTTTTGCCATATTACTATTATGGCAAATTAAATTATTTTTTCTTCTTTGACCAAAAAATAAATTAATTCCATTTTTGATATTATATTAAATGTTTTTTGCTTTCTTCAAGATTTTATTTGATAAATTATTAAATAATGTTTTTTTTCATTGATTAGTTCTGCCATATTACTATTATGGCAAATTAAATTAAATTTTCTTCTTTGACCCAAAAAAAATAATTAATTCCATTTCTGGCATTTTATTAAATGTTTTTTTACTTTCTTCAAGATTTTATTTGATAAATAATTAATTCCATTTTCATTCATTACTTTTTGCCATACTACTATAATGGTAAATTACATTAATTTTTCTTCTTTGACCAAAAAAAGAAGTTAATTTTTCTTTTGTTATATTTAATTATTAAATATATAATTCTATTTTTTTTAAAATAAGAAATTTTATATCAAATTTCACGGTTAAATTAACAAGGATTTACTCTTAAAATTTGAAGTTGTACCACAAAAATCATTGACAGATGGAGTATCAAATAACCAAATAAATATTTATACATATTTTTATTATTTTTCACTTGATGTTTGATTTTTCTAGTAGACATGCATTTAGATTTGCACTTATTTTTTACATTCATTTAACAACTCATATTATATTAAAAATTCTTTATTTTACACTCATGCCCCTTAATTATGACCCACCCAATAACTCTTGACAAATGTCATCCCACATGCACGGTCTTCGTCTTAATTCACATTTTCTATTGTACGTATATATTTTTTTAGTAGAAAGAAGTAGTGCAATAGAATCTACTTTAAATCTTAATGTATGCCTAGTGGTATTCATCCATCTATGTAGTAGAAATTATAGAGGAGAAATTACGTGGTTAAGCAAATATATATTAGTTAATTAGTCATCATAATTATAGTTCTAGTTAATTATCACTCGCGATCAATATTCAATGATAATTACGTAGGTTGGGGTTTCGAGTTTGTATAATTTGCACATTTGTATAATTTGGAATTTGTATAATATAATTTGTATAACTTTTGTATAATGTAATTTTATATAATATAATTTGTAAACTGTTTAAAGTCTAGATGTTTGTGTTTGTATAAATTCGTTGTTTTGAGTTTATACAAAAAATGTAACGACCTGATTTCGTCGTTAGGGAAAAGCCAATAGGGAAAGAATTGGAGTCAGAAGACTTTTTCGTAGTAACTTGGAATTTCCCAACCTAATCCAGATTTAGACGAAATTGGAGTTATTAAGGTGTAGGGAAATATGGTAACAATCAGGTGATTTAATAATGAATTTGATTACATGAGTGGATAGTTAAGACATTAAGGATCCCGTACGATTTTACGGAATTGAGTTCGGGTGAGTAGAACTCCTGGAATCGATCTTAGCGCTAAGGGTATTTTCTGAGCGTCGTTGGTTAGAGGGGTGTTGTGATATGAGGATTTTGGAATTCTCAAAATAGCTCTCTATTTCGTTCAAGCCGCTTTGGCGCTGGAATTCATCGCTCTTGCGTGGCCGCAACAGCGGGATGAGGGCCGTTGTGGCGGACTCGACGCGACTTAAGGTCATTATTAAACGCCTAAACGACCTCATTATGCATTTTTCGACTTTTAGAGTTAAGGAACGAACCCCAAGCGACTCCTACTCGTTTTTCACCATTCTTGAGGCTAAAGGTAAGCATTTCACTTCACAAATCCATTTTTTGATCCGTAGAACGTAATAGAATGGGTGAATATTGATGGTGGAGGGTATTGTTATAGATTCTATGGTGGAAACAACCCTAATTTGGATAATTGGGATCATGGGTTTGATCTAAAGTTCATAGAATTGTTAGTAATTCGGGTATTTAGTGATTGTTTATTGATTCCCGTGTTATTATGATTGTTTGTAGACCAAGAACAAGCGGAACGAATTCGGAAAAGGAAGGATCAAGTTTCTTAGGGTTTCAAGTTTGTTTCGAGGTAGGTGATGATTGTGATTTTAGGATTGTGTAATGTATGTTTGTTCTTGCTTCATTATGATACATGTATGTATGCGAATGTTGCATTGTTGATCACCCTAATTGTAAATGAGGATAATTGAATAATTGTATGCCATGAATCACCTCTTGTTGTATGATTGTGGGAATATACATTGTGATTGTGGTTTGTTGAATGGATTGGTTGCCACGTTTCGACATAAACATAGGATCGGTTGCCACATTCTGGCATAAACATGGGATCGATTGCCATGTTCCAGCATAAACATGGGATCGGCTGCCATGTTCCAGCACACTAACTTGGATCGGGTACCACGTTCCGGTATGCTAACTGTTTGGGTGTGGGTTCCATGAGAGGACCATTGAATTGTGTTGTGTATCAACTTGTGATGAGTTCGTTCATATCTAATGATAATTGATATTGGAAGACAGTATGGTGCTCTAAATTGATATAACTATGATATGTGAGAATCGTGAAGTTGTTCATTGTTCGTATATGTTGATGATATTACATATGTTCGTATATGTTGATGATATTACATATGTTCGATATGTGCATACGATTATATTGTTGTATTGACTAATGTATGTTACACTTAATGGGATAGCCTTGTGATCCTACCAGTACACTATGGTTGTGTACTAATACTGCACTTGCTCTTTCTTTGTTGAGTACATGGCATCTTCAGGTGACTATTGATAGACCTCAACTAGATGACTATTGAGAAATGATCGGATTCAAGGGTGATCCAGTTCTTTCAAGATGCCATGGATCATTCTTGTTTAAGTCCACCCTTTTCGAATTTAGACTATTTGTTTAAGGTGTTTTGTTTAGCTTCGGGCTTGTTCTTAGACTTGCCGTTAGTAGAGTTTTGGTACATTGACTTTCAAGTTCTAGGGGTTGAATTTCCACATTAGTTTGATTAGTTAATTGTTTAAACCTTTGGAGTTTATGGGGACTCCATTTTTATTATCATTTAAACCTGCTTCCATATCTTTAAATGTGTAGTATTTGGTTAAGTTGTTAGATTTGGGTTGTAGTAATGATTCTCCCACCAGAGGGTTAGTGTGGGTGTCAATCACAACGGTCTGGGTCATGACAAAGTTGGTATCAGAGCCTAGGGTCATTGATCTCATTGTACCAAATCGAGTCTAGTAGAGTTTTGCGAAACGGTACGAAGATGTTCGTACTTTTCTTCGAGATACTATAGGACTTTAGAAAAAACTCAGTTCTTTCTACTTCTTCGTGCTATGACTTGAATCCAATTGGTATCTGGGTGATACAAATTGGTATCTTTCCTTCTTCACTCTATGGTCCGAACTAGAGCAACAAAAGTGGTAACACCATTGCTAGCAAGAGAGAATGTGTATAAACTACCGACAGTTGAATATGGTCACTATTCAAAACAAGTATCCATTGCCTCATATATATGACTCTTTTGATCAATTGCAAGGTGCATCGATTTTCTCTAAGATTGATTTAAGGTCTGGTTACCATCAGTTAAAGATTGAGGCGGTTAAGAATTGGGTTCAACAAAGTTCTATGATTGAAATTAGCAATTTGGTGGGGCTCGCTAGCTACCATTGTCGCTTGTGATATGAGTTGAGTCCAATTGGTACCTCCCGATTCCAATTGGAATCTCAATGAAGTGCACTAGTCGTCGTGGTCAATTGAGGGGCCACAAGCAAGTTAATTGGAACTGAGAAGGTTCCAATTGTTATCAGGCCATAGGGGTGGTGTGAATGCATGGATGATTATGAATGGTCATCCATGGAGCAAAATAATTAATTAAGAATTTAAACTTATCTGTAAATTGTATCTTAGAAACTTTGAATGTGTGCTTCTGGTTGTCTGAATTAATCGTGAATGTGAAGTTGTAATTGCTTGAATATAATGAGGTGATTATGTGCACAATAAATGTGTGTTTGAACTTTGCTATGTACAATATGTTGGCCTGGTCATTGAAGTTATGCAAGTTGTAAATACTTGAGTATCGTGAAATTCGTTGTGAAAGGAAGATCTTGACTAAAGATCGTGTGAGTGTCTGGGTGTATCCTTGGGATATGTGGGTTGTGGTGCTGAATTGACAAGAATGAATTGGTTCGTGTATCGTGGGATTGACTAGGGGTAGACAATGATTATCCTAATTATGAGGATTATTCTAAAATTGCTAAGTAAAGCTGGGAACCTTTGTGGAATTTAGAAAAGAAAAGAACCCTAGAAAAATTATTGGCAGGGGTTTTGTTTTCGTTATGGCAGCTGGGGCGGGATTCTTCCCGCCAAGGTGAGGCCGCCAGAGCGGGATGAGGCAAGGCAGAACCTCAACTTGTTTCCCCTGTTTTTCCTAGTTACAATTATGGACCCCGAATCATACCCGAACTAACCCCGCGATCTAATTCAGGGTTCAACAATTGAATATAAATTATAAAGTGTGTTAAAATTGTGGAGAACCTGTGCATATGAGGAGGAATTCAGCGAGGTTGTGGAGGTCGAGGAAACGGTAATGCAAGTAGAGGAGTAGTGCAGCCAGGCAATGAGTTTGCCCGTCAAGAGGACATGGCTCAGTTTTACATTTTTCTGGGCAAGATCGAGTTTTGAGGTGTGTGATAGAGTGGTCACTAGAGCTACTCTTGTCTATGCCCGGATGGCTATTGTTTTGTGTAATTTGGGTTCTACTTATTCGTACATATCAATTCAATTATCTTGGGATTTGATATGATTTGTGATGTACTTGATGCCCTCATCCATGTTTCTATCCCAGTTGAAGAATCAGTCATAGTCACCCATGTATATTGTGTTGTCCTGTTGTGTTTATGGATTTTCAGATTTGGGTTGATTTAATTATGTTGGACATGACTGACTTGGTATAATCTTAGGCATGACTTGGTTGTCCCCCTATTATATCGGGCTTAATTGTAATACTAAGTCGGTAACTCTAGAGATCCCTGGTAGGGAAAAATTAGAGTGGGAAGGGGGGTGTACAAGCCTAAGCTAGCTAAGATCATATTCTCCATTCGGGCTAGGAAACTGGTAGGGAGGAGTTTCTTGGCTTATTTGGCTCATGTTTGGGATGTTGAGGTTGAGTCTCCCTCTATTGAGTTTGTTCCTGTGGTGTTTGAGTTTAAGGAAGTGTTTCCTACGAATTTGTCTGGTATGCCTCCAGATAGAGATATAGATTTCTGCATTGACTTGAAAACTGGCACTCGCCTCATTTCCATCCCTCCGTATCGTATGGCTCCAGCAGAATTAAGAGAGCTTAAGGCTCAAATCAAGAGCTTCCTGATAAAGGGTTCATCCATCCTAGTGTTTTCAAGTGGGGTGCTCCTGTCTTGTTAATATGAGGACTGGTGATTTTATCTTAAGTCATAATAAAGTGCGTATAAAAATAAGATTAGTCCTTTGAATTTGATGAGTATACCTGAGTTTGAGGTGCTATGTTGATGAAAATGTTGACTTGTAGCGATAGTCAGGGCTAACTGAGCATAATGGTAATAAGAGTTCGTGGTAGATTGTGACGGGATGCAACTATTTAATAAGATTGTGGCTAAGCGAATTTGGTGTAGTAATTATGACTTGCGAGTATCTAAGGTTGTGATTTTCTAATATTTGGTGAATAACATTGTTGTATGGAAAGTTTTAAGAGATGGTGGAACACCACTCGAATCGAATATAAAAGAGCTAGGGTCTTAATAAAGAAAAATAGGGGATGTAGTACAACCTTTAAAAAGAGGCTAGAGCAAGAATATTTTATTTGATTGCAAAGGCTGAAGAGATATCTTTAGAGGGGTAGATAATTGGGTTCAGAGACGCGTGATTTCATTTGTTTTGTTATGACTATGGTAATAGTGTCACAAGTCCTTTAGATTGGTTAAAAACTATTGGAAAGGACTTGAGGATGCAGTGGACAAACATTAGCTCGAGGGTGATGATAAATGCTTGGATTTTGTTTTTGAGTTTAGTAATGAGTACGATGGAATTTTAGCGAAAAGATTTTGTAAGATCGATGGAGATGCGATCAATGATAAGCGAAGATCCATGAACTCAAAAAAATCTTCGAGGTCAAGCCAATGTTAATAGAGAAGGGGATTGTGTTATATGGTGAAAATTACAATTTAGATTTTTCATTATGAGTCTACATTCGTGGTGATGTATTTTGTCAAGGTATGAATTGGCAAGGTGAGGAATGATCAATAATATATGGTATTGAGCATTTGAAAGGACTTACACATAGGGTGAGTCATAAGTTTACTATTATTGATTGTTAGGTACCTAAGAAAGGTTTCATTTTTAAAAGTGTTGGTTTATAATAAGGTAAATGGTCGGAGTGTGTATGATGGTTGTTAGTATTGTGAGTATGATTCACTAGCTATGCTCTAGTGTGTTTTCACTTTTGTGGGTGGATCCCTAGTGGTGGATCAGGGGTACCAAATCCTGTGATGTTCTCTTGGTTAAGTGGGAAGATTGGGAAGAATTAGTTATTTCGAATGACATAATTTATGTTGTCTTGGAGTTGTTAAAGTATTTTAGTTGTTCTACATGTACCACCTTGCTTATGAGAATTTATAGAAGAGCTACCATGTGTATTTGTAGTTGTCCGACAATCTTAATATTCCTATAGTCGTCGAGGTCATATATCAATTATGTGTGGCTGAATGTGGGGATCTTTGGGTCCAATTCTACCGTTCTTAAGAGGTAATCTACAATTACTAAATCTAGTATTTCGATAGTGTTGTTGGAGGGGTTGTATGCTTGGACATATCCCTCAATGAGTATCTGATTTCTAAAGATCAAATTTGTTATAACTTAAACTCATGGGAATTTATGTTGTGGGATAGGGATATTGTTAAGAACTATGATTGTTTGGGTATTATGAGTGTGTGTTGGTTGATTCAGGTTCACTTCTATTTATAGCGAGTATTGACTTGAAATTATATCATGCTTAAGTGCTAAGGATTCGTCCGGATGATCGTGCCAAGGTCCTTGATAACATATTGTAGACGTGTGTACGATCAACTTTGGTGGTTGTTGGGAATCACTTTTGTTGTAGTTAAGTTTACATACAACAATATTTATCACTCGAGTATTGAGATGACTTCATTGAGGCATTATATGAGAAGATGTGTAGGTGTTCAATTGGTTGGTTTGAGGTTGAAGATATGAAACCTTTGAGAGTTAATTTAATGAAAGATGTTCAGGGTAAGGTGAGAAGTATCCAATCTAAGCTTCTAGCAGCCCAAAGTCAACTGAAAAAGTATGCGATACAAGTATCCCCAGTAATTCGATGATTCAGATACTACTCTACCCTTACTTTATCCAGTCTTTTCTAGTTGATCACTCGGGGACGAGTGATGGGTAAATTGATATCTATTATAACGAACTGATTTTATCGTTAGGGAAAAGCCAATAGGAAAAGAATTGGGGTCAGAAAACTTTTTCGTAGTAACTTGAAATTTTCCAACCTAGTCCATATTTGGATGAAATTAGAGTCATTAAGGTGTAGGGAAATCTGGTAACAATAGGGTGATTTAATAATGAATTTGATTACATGAGTGGATAGTTAAGACGTTAAGGATCCCGTACGACTTTACGAAATTGAGTTCGGGTGAGTAGAACTCCCAGAATTGATCTTAGCGCTAATGGTATTTTCTGAGCGTCGTTGGTTAGAGGTGTGAAATGAGGATTTTGGAATTCTCAAAATAGCTCTCTGTTTTGTTCCAGCCACTTTGGCGCTGGAATTCGCCGCTCTAGCGGGGACGCTACAGCGGGATGAGGGCCGCTGTGGCGGGCTCGACGCGACTTAAGGTCGTTAATAAACCCCTAAACAACCTCATTATGCATTTTTCGACTTTTAAAGCTAAGGAACGAACCCCAGGCGACTCCTACTCTTTTTTCACCATTCTTGAGGCTAAAAGTAAGTTTTTCACTCCCCTAATCCATTTTTCGATCCGTAGAACGTAATAAAATGAGTGAATATTAATGGGGGAGGGTTTTGTTATAGATTTTATGGTGGAAATAACCCTAATTTGGATAATTGGAATTATGAGTTTGATCTAGGGTTCATAAAATTGTTAGTAATTCGGGTATTTAGTGATTGTTTATTGATTCCCATGTTATTATGATTGTTTGTAGACTAAGAACAAGCGGAACGAATCCGGAAAGGGAAGGATCAGGTTTCTTTGGGTTTCAAGATTGTTTCGAGGTAGGTGATGATTGTGATTATATGATTGTGTGATGTATGTTTGTTCTTGCTTCATTATGATACATGTATGTATGCGAATGTTGCATTGTTGATCATCATAATAGTAAATGAGGATAATTGAATAATTGTATGTCATGAATCACCTCTTGTTGTATGATTGTGAGAATAGACATTGTGATAGTGATTGTGGTTTGTTGAATGAATTGGTTGCCACGTTTCGGCATAAACATGGGATCGATTGCCACGTTCCGACATATATATGAGATTGGTTGCCACGTTCTGACATAAACATGGGATCGGTTGCCACGTTTTGGCATAAACATGTGATCGGCTGCCACGTTCTGGCATACTAACTTGGATCAGGTACCACCGGTATACTAACTGTTTGTGTGTGGTTTCCATGAGATGACCATTGAATTGGGTTCCGTGAGAGAACCATTGAATTGTGTTGTGTATCTACTTGTGAGGAGTTCGTTCATATCTAATGATGATTGATATTGGAAGACGGTATGTTGCGCTCTAAATTGATATAACTGTGATATGTGAGAATCGTGAAGTTATTCATTATTCATTGTTCGTATATGTGGATGATATTGTATATGTTCGATATGTGCATGTGATTATATTGTTGTATTGACTAATATATGTTACACTTAATGGGATAACCGCGTGATCTTATCAGTACACTGTGGTTGTGTACTGATACTGCACTAGCTCTTTCTTTGTTGAGTACAGGGCATCTTCAGGTGGCTATTGATAGACCTCAGCTAGGTGACTATTGAACATGATCGAATTCAAGGGTGAGCCAGTTCTTTTAGGCTGCCATGGATCTTTCTTGTTTAAGTCCACCCTTTCCGGACTTAGACTATTTGTTTAAGGTGTTTTGTTTAGCTTCGGGCTTGTTCTTAGACTTGTCGTTTGTAGAGTTTTGTTACATTGACTTTCAGGTTCTAGGGGTTGAATTTCCGCATTAGTTTGGTTAGTTAATTGTTTAAACCTTTGGAGTTTATGGGGACTCCATTTTTATTATCATTTAAACCTGTTTCCGTATCTTTAAATGCGTAGTATTTGGTTAAGTTGTTAGATTTGGGTTGTAGTAATGGTTCTCCCACCGTAGGGTTAGTGTGGGTGCCAATCACGACGATCTAGGTTGTGACGAAATAGCTCAATTATACAAACGTACCCGCGAATTGTATAAACCCGCAAATTTTTAATCACCTAATTATCAAGCATGATCCATTCTAATATGAAAATTTCAAAGTTGGACCCCAATATTAAATTTGTTCACTCTCCAATGTCCAACCTTAAGAATGGAGTGGGATGTGAAGAGTCTCAAATTGAGGATAAAAAGAATGAGTGATCTTTTTTATTTGACTTAAACAATCTCCACCTCCAAAATTAGTTAATACGGTTTCGTGTTGATGTTGTAATACCAAGTTGATGGAATCGATCTAGCTTCATTTTAGTTATAGAATTCCTAATTACTATTGCTAATTCAAAAATAAAATAAAATTCAGTTCATTTCTAGTTATAAAAAACTGTTTTTTATATTACTATAAATACAATAAATTATAGTTGAAAAAACAAATGATAAATATAATTAATAAAGTATTCAGGCTGAGGCGTAGATATCTCAGGTCCACTAACAAAAACTGATCAACTGGAAATGCAAAGGATATTCTGGCGACTATACTGAATAGTAGAAGCAAAAGTTGATAGCTCACAATTAGCAGGAGAACAAATTTCAAGACTATGGGTGTGTTTGGTACAAAGGAAAATGTTTTTCTAGAAAATATTTTCCTCGAAAAAAAACAAATTTTTGACTTATTTTTTCATATTTAGTTGGTGAGTAAAAAAAGATTTTTTGGAAAAGATTTTTTAGTGATTGATTTATGAATGAAAATTATTTTTGAGAAAATATCTCTTTTTTTTACTATAAAGTAGAAAATTATTTTTGAATTGAAATTGAAAATATTTTTAAAAAAAAAACTTAAATTTTTTTTTGGGGGGGGGAGGTAGGGGTGAGATGGGGTAAAAATATAAATATTTGAAATTAAAAATATGTTTAAAAAATTTGGATCAAACAAACTTAATTTTTTTTGGGGTGGGGGTGGGGGGTCGCGGGTAAGGGGTGAAAAAATAAAAATTTGAAATTGGAAATATTTTTTAAAAACAAACTTTTTTTTTGGGGGGGGCGGGGAGTGTCAGGGGTAGGGATTGGGTGAGGGTGAAAAAATAAAAATTTGAAATTAGAAATGTTTTTTAAAATAAGCTTTAAGTTTATTGTTTCAACAAAAAAATTGTAATTTGAAGTTGGAGGAAAGTTTTGGAAAATGTTTTTCTTAAGTTTTGAAGGAAAGTCATTTTCCTTGAATATGAAGAAAAGGAGTTGATTTGAAAAACATTTTACCCAACCAAACATGAGAAAATTGGAAAACATTTTCCTTTCCTACCAAACACACCCTATAAGATTTCATGTAGTAATGCTAAGTTAGTGCAATTTAGCATCAAATAAGTAATGAAATTCTTAATTATTGCAAGTTCAAGCTTTTTTTCATTTCATTTCTGGTTATTTGTAAGAATATATATATATATATATAATTTAATATTACTAATTGAAATAACCACTAAACAACAAACTTAGTGACATTTGCTAAAAAGAAATCACGTGTCATGTGGAAATCGATAAAGCAAACGTGAATAAAAGAGAAATAGCATAAGAGAAGATCAACAATTATCATAAAGAGAATGAGGGAATTGCAAATTTTGTGGCATACTCCATTAGCACTTCCAATCAATATCTAAACCTAGCTAAAAATAAAAATTTCCCTGGGAAAGGTTACAAAAAAAATAAAGCCAACAAAGCTTAGTTATTTGAAGTTGGCCGGAGCAGGCTGTGGAGCGGCGGCGTAAGGCGGAGGTGGGATGGGGAATTGTTTAGGAGATGGACATTGGTAACATTTGGTGAATAGACCAAATGTGTCAATTTGATGAATGAAATTGAGCATGCTAGCCCAACCACCAAATCCAAAGCCAATAATGAATACCCAAACAACTACAAATATGTTGATTGTGAATGTGCCTGCCCATCTTCCAACAAATCTTGGGGGTTGTTCTACTGCATTCTGCCATAACAATATGTGTAATAATTAGTATTAGATTGATGGATGATGAATCACAACAAGAAGCATAGTTTAAACAAATAATTGAGGGTTCAACAAGTGTCACATTAATGGGAGTGACATCAGGATCGGGGTCACTCATCATAGTACTACTCGGTTTTAAGTTTGGAGTTGAAGAAACGACATCGATCTCATTTTTCATATATAAGTAGATTATTGAAAAACTTATCAATATGTACCGTTCAGCTAATATTGATTTACAATTATGACCGATATATACATATATAATCTATACACCAATTATGAATATTATATGTATACGTATGTATAATGAGTCATAAAATCAATCCTAGAATCATTAAATTTTACTTTGTAAAGTTTAATATAGCCAGATTTAATGTATACCTCTCTAGCAGCAGCAGATTTGAAGGTGAACATGTGAGCAAGAGCAGGGATAATATAAACTGTGAAGCTAACTAGAAGTGATCCAACTGTTGAATTTATTGGCCCAAAGAATGGGAAAATTATTGCTAAAAACCATATAGGAATAACCACAGGCAACCTTGCTGCTGCCCTTTTGCACAAACTGTTACAATCATGCATCCCTATTGCCTTCTCCCATACAAAATATAAGGGAGTACAAGCAAATCCAAATGTTATAAACTGCAATTACACACAACAAACTATGTAAGATAATTAAAAGTAAATTTTATATGATAAGTGTAACGTTAATAACATCGTAAAAAGTAGTACTAACTAATTTGTTATCGCATGTTAAACTATACTGCTAGTATTATACGTGTAAAATACCCTCAAGATTATCAATGCATATAATTTAAATAAAATAAAATGATTTAATTTACCCAGGCAAACAATAAGTAGTTCTTTTAACATGTTTTAGCAAGTAGTATACCTTATTTTCGAGTGACCAAACTTTTTATGAATATTTACGTATCTAAAATGCAAGTTATATATTCGATCTATTTATCAAATTAATTACAATGACTTGCCAAATATATATAAAATAACATCACTATTTTGCATAAAATATAATATACTCTTTTTGTCTCAATTTACATGATATAGTTTGAATTTCAAGAGTAAACAAAATAAAATCTTTGACAACAATTATTGTATGCCCTTAAAATATTTTAAATTAGTTCTTATGACTTATAGTATTTTTTATATAGTTTCTAAATATGTAAATTATTTTTCAAAAAACTTACCGATTGTATGTTCAAATGCACAATCAAAGTAAAAAAAATTGACTCTCAAAATTTGAACCATGTCACATGAATAGAGACAAAAAAGTATATTTCATGTATATCATATAATAATATGAAAATAAAATATTTGGTGACTATTATTTTGACGAACGACTATACAGTACTGTCAGAGAAGGGTGGTGTATATACCTGATGAATGAGCATGAGGATGACAGCCATGTCTCTTAAGGGTGTTCTTGGGAGAAGAGAGAAGGCATTGGAGTGATCAAGTAGCAAATCACCAAATGCCCAATACACTGCTGATGCTGATGGAAGTGTTAGTGTCAACACATACACTGTTGCCCATAAATATATTGCCTTGAACTTTTGTGGTTTCCACATTGCATGCATTACCTCTCTGCAGTTTAATTCATTAAGTAGGTAATTAATTCAATTTTAAATAATTTATAGAAAACTAAAATCCTTTTCTTTTAGTTAATTTCTTAAAGGTTCCAGCTGGTAATTATGTTTTTTTTTTCCATCATAGCCTCTTCCATTCTCATTGATTAATTGTGCAGGAAAAGCAAAAGTAATTGGAAAAAGAATTGTAGCTTTCCAACATTTAAAAAAATAAAATTCATTGTTGCTTTTCAACTTGAAAAGAGTAAAAAGTGAGACTTTTTTGCTTCTCATTCCTTTTTATTGAAAAAAAGAGATGCTGAAAGTTTACATTAACACATGCAAATAATGTTAGAATGAAATGTGAACACACAACTATACAAAATGACTACTAATTAAAGGATGTGGATACCTAGTGCAGTGAATGATGTTGCTTCTTCCTTAATCAGAGGTTTTGGGTATGAGTTCTGGGTATAAAAAATATCCTTGGTAGTGAGTGCTTCTCCCCGAGTGGGGCCCTACGCATGAATCTGAAATAGCCGGATTCTAACACGGATACTAGACACTGAGTGAGAAAAAAAAACTATACAAAATAATGTAGCGGTTTGATAACGATTGGACATGGTGTCGTAAATGCTAAGATTAAAACTTTTATTGACAAATTGGATATTTACTTCTCTGAATATGTCGAAACATGTTAAGGTGAAGTCACTTTCAACATAATAACAATAGCGTTAAAGTAAATTGTATTTTTCTACATTTTTTAGTTTATGGATTTATGGTAGTGAGACAAGGACCTCGTACTTGCAACACATAAATTAAAGGGTAATGCTAAATGGACAGAAAATTTGGCCAGAATTTGGCCAGAATGGATATTACTAACGTTAAAAAGACGTAACATATAAAAATAATGTTTTGTAGTCTTACACAGTAACAGCATGTCCCCCAAATGTATAGAGAATGTTTGTGGCTCCTGTGAAATATAGCACCAATTTGGTTGGTCCTGAGTGCTTCACCCCCTCCACCTTATTAATTACAAGAAATTAGAATGAAATCCCTTAATTAATAATGCATAATTAAGAAAATAATTATTAAATATATATCCAACCCCCACATACTGTTATGATTAAAGGTTTACTTAGACTAGAATATAATCTTCAAACTTTGTATTCACATGTCACAACTCACAAGTGATAACAAATATATGATTTGAATCAAAGTTATTGATTCTACTGAACTCATAACTAGCTCCACCCCTATGTATACAACATATTGGGAGTTGATGCAAATACAAAATTTAGAGTCGGTAAATTTATAACGAGTTTGATCTTATTATATAACGAGTAGGTACCTGGCCATGGAGTAGTGATGCAACAGTAAGATACCAAGCAGTGAAAGTGGTCATCAACAAGCCAAGAAAAGACCAAATTCTATAATTGTGGAAAGAAGGAATGAAGACAGTTGTGGCACAACAAGCACCAAAGATATAAGTCCAAGTCCTCTTGTCCAAATTATCATTTATGTAATATATGTTACTGCAAGTCAAAATCAGACAAACAAATTAAAACGAAAAAAAGTATTGTACAACTTGGATGCCAAAAATAATTAGTAAAAATTAGGAACCTTGCACAAGCAATGAGTTGAATAACTGATCCAAAGAGTAGAAACGTGCAATTAAATGCCAAACCAACGTTTCTCCAATGCTTCCCTAGCAGCCCATCAAGAACTTCGAACCACTATAAGAAGAGTTAAAAACATGAGAAAATTTGGGATGATTTTCTATTTAAATACAAATTAAATAAACTAACAAATGTCAAATTCTAAATAATTTTGTTTTCCTCCAACTTCGAATCACTACTAGAAACAAAGTTTTTTTCCACAGCAAATCAGTGAGAAATTTGAGCTATAGAATATGATTTTCCCACTATGCCAGCTCAATAAAAAAAAATGTATGATGAGAAACAGATTTCACTGAAATAGTGAAAACTTGCTAATTTTTCCATATGAAAACATTACTATCGTTTCTTTCTTTCACTAATTCAATCAAAATATCTACGAAAATAGCTAGCAACAAATAAATTACCTGAATAACGTGATTGCGGAAATCGACTTTTTCTCTTTCTTTTCTAGTTCTATACTCAATGTAGAGGATGCTAATAAGATAAGCAGTCCAACTACCCAATAAACCATAGAAAAGCTGAAATGAGATCCCAGAAATCATTCCCAATTGAGAAAATGAGTATGGTAGAGTCAATAGAACTTGAGCTACCTGAAAATTGACAAACGAAAAATATAAGTCATCAAATACACTACTACAAAAACAGGAATTAGCGACAGACAAATTTTGTAGTACCTGATTAGAGGCACAGCTAAACCAAGCATCATAAGCAGAGCCACCATGCCAGAAAAAATTGGAGATTTTGGACTTAACGTTAATAGGCTTACCTTCAGTCTCCATTTCTACATAATTTCCAACAATTACTGTCTCTACTACTTTGTCATTAGAAGATAATGCCATATCTTCTTGCTATTCCAATTTAATTCCTCTCAATGTATTTTTTTATATAACTGATGAAAATATGTATATATATACGATTATCTCCTATAGTCAGATTAGCAAACCAAAAACTGGATTTTGGTGTGTGGTAACATGAATGAGAGGAGGCCCCTTTAAATATGAACTTGAAAGGAAGCCTAGTGTGGTTATGTCTCACAAATCCATGTTATATTTATATTCAGACAAGTGAATGTATATATTAGCAAATGTCTCTTATTTCTTTTTTCTTTTGGGATTTTTTTTGTGGGGAGGGAGGGTGCTAATTTTCTTTTTCCTTTTTCTTTTATTCCAAAAGAAGATTCAATCTCTTTTTCTTTGATTTTTTATATCCAGTAAATAGAAAAAATAATCTTATTGAGATCTTTTGTAATTATATTTTCTCCTATAAAAGAATTTTATAATTAAATTAATATGTTTCACCTAGTCGTTCTTATGGGATCTCGATATATTTGACTAACAACGATGAAATATACAGTATTATAAAAATTAAATTTTTCTACTCTTAATTTAATATTTATACCAAATCATATTAATTTACAATTTTAAATGTAAAAATCGAAGTAAAAGTACCTATTCTCTAATCACTTTACTTGTCGTCATCATTAAAATTAAATGGTCTATATTACTTTTAAAAAATCAAAATATAATTAAGTATATTATTCTTGAAAAATTAAATGGTCTATATTACTTTTAAAAAATCAAAATATAATTAAGTATATTATTCTTGAAAGTATAAATATTGACAAATTTAACATAGAAAATCTAAATGAAGAACAAATACACATACTCCAATACTATTATTGCGTAAATTAAACTCTTTTTTTTAAACATTAAAGAGAGTTTAAAGAGAAAATATTCATTAAAGAGATACAGATTAACATTTTAATAGTTAAAATAATAAATAAAAATATAATTAATAGTCAAAATATATAGTTTCTGAAGGGGTGTCGAAATAAGAAGTGTGACAAGTAAAGTAGCCCGATGAAAGTAATAATTAAAAGTAAATAAAAATAAAAATATTTCATTTTGCACTTGATTAGATTTTGATTCCGAGACCTACTAGCAATATACAGAAGGAAATCTACTAATCCAAATATGGATAATAGACAACCTTTTGTTTTTGAAGCATCTCCTTCGTTTATATCTTCCGCACTAGTAAGAAATGCTAAGGAAACTACATCATTTAGATTAGTTAATGGTTAAACCTTATTAGAATTATTAAATAAAATCCTTCCGTTATAAAAACAAAGGCAATTGTTCCTTGGATTTAAACATGAGCATTTTTGTCCTTTTTGTACAAAACCTAATATAATATGCCAGCGTGAATGTCTCGCTCTTCCACACGAGCAGGTTTCTCTTCTTCCCGTATCAAAAATTTAGTGAGCTGTTGAATTAGAATTTTAATTTTATGGCTTATGAATTTTTAAATGGCTTGAGTTCTAAATTAGTTAATATTTATATATATTTAATAAAAAATTTAACATAAATATACTATTTAAACAAAAATCTACTAGTTTGACCAAATTTATATCTGAACTTCTAGCTCTGCCCCTACAGTACTATATACGATATAAATATGTATAACAAAACTAATACATCTTATACTTTCTTTTGTTCACATTGCTATAATCACTAGATGTCCTCCTCAATTCTATTTTTGTCCGTTGTAATAATGTGTAATGATGCCATATTTGAGAGATTATTAGAAATTATTATTATATATACCGTATACACTATTAGTGAATAATTCTAGCATGTTTAACTCATTTTTTTAAGGTTATTATAATTCATGTTTAGTGAATAATTGTTATTTCTACAAAAGGAGAGAATATAGATGGGAATTGTAGGAAAGTAGACCAAATGATTGCAAAGCAAAGGGGCGTGGTCGCTTTATACCAAGAAGATAACAAAAGCTGTTTTTTTCACATGGCTTTGGGAGAAGCCCTTTACAAACTCGATAATTCACTCTTCCAATTACTCTCTCTTTCTTTTTTATTGAACCTCATAGAAATCGGTATTTTTTGAATGTGCATTGAATGTAATAGCTTACTGGCATTAGGTTATAAACTTAATACAATGAGTTCGATTGAGAAAATATTATTGAGTGAGAAATCATACACGTCAATTGCTCTTTTTTAACACAAACTTCATTGAGAAGACGTTGACAGGAGAATCATACGGGTCAATTGCTCTCTTCTACGTTCTACATTATTTCGACCGTATTAATCAATAGTGGAGTATTAGTTTATCCCCAAAGGGTCTCGATGTTCCTTTGGTTCATATGATCAAGTAAGGATTCAAAAAATAAAATAAAATAGTGATACAACATAGGTTGTGATAGAGGGACCCGAACCACGCTTGAATGTCAATAATGATACTCAGACCATTGTTTAAGGGTATACTTGTGACATAATTTTTATTTTTTCTCGAACAACCGCAATTGTTATAATTTTTGCAACAGTTTTTTCCGGTCGAGTAAGGGTTCTGTGGTGAGAATTTTGTGGACACTAGGTAAATCATATTAGATAAGTCTTATGCGATAGACTCGACTCAAAAGACATTAAGGGGGATGGATCCCGACTCATCCGTATGAATTATCACCCTCCAAACCAATTGAGTCCATTCCGAAGGAGACTTGTGACATAATTACTCTATCCTATTTCAACCTCTCCGTATCCAATCCTTCCGTTAATTGACTTTATAACTTGCTTTTTGAACAAAAATAGAAAATCACTCGGGTCAATAACTTTTTTCATCATGGTAATTAAATGTCTCATGTATTCTATATTTAGTTACGCTGTCTATTGTCTACTCTTGTTCGTTATTGTAGGAGGAAAAATCATGTCCAGTAAAGGGACAAATTGGATCGTGACACATGGTAAAATCAAGATCGAGAAATGCTTAGTATGATCCGGGAAATTAAGAGGGATTGTTCCGGTGCATACGGGACCTTTTCCGTTGGAGACCGCCTTATAACTAGACTCATTCGTGATGATTCTCGGGGAGATCAACAATCAATCTCGAGCCTTTGCCAGCTTGCCCCAATTCTCTTCAAGCTAAGAGAGACATTATAACTTAGGCATGTGCTATTACTAGATAGTCTTTTTAGTGCTATGCCTATAGTCGCTTCATACCCATGAGTCTATCTTGGTTAGTGTCTTAGTTTAGTCAATTAAATCATATATACCCATTAGATTTAACTTATACCACGTGTTTATAATTTAAGCAAGAAAAAAATAAAAAAAGGAGAAATAAAGAGGAGCTGAATCCGTAAAAAGGTGTAGGATCAAACGAAACTCGAAACCTTCTTAATCAAATAATAAGAAAAGGGGAAAAGGGCTATGCTTTTATAAGAAAAATGAAACATGAAAAATGTTTAAAAAGTTATTATGAACTAAATATTCTCACAAAATTAATGATCAACTCCTTCAACCAAGTTGGCATTCGAGATGTCAGATAAAGGATACGAAAAGTTAACAGAACCAATACAAGACAAAAAGAAAATTCACACCAACAACAACAAAAAAAAGAATGTTTTCATGTTTTATTTGTAGTATTTGTTTTAATTACTATCTTAAAAATTATTTTTAGCGGCAATTAATTAACGACAATAGCTTAACTGTTATTAAATATATACTTTTAGCGGCAATTAACACTCTTTGTATGTATTCCTGGCTTTAACGACATTGAATCCAAGTCAATTAACTAGCCAGTAAAGAATTTAACACTTTTTATTAATATGTATATTTATTGCCGATAAATGATATTTTTGTTGTTGTGAATGTACAACTACTTTTTCATATACCTTTTATTAGTCTTTTATTCTAATTTATTTTCTGCTTCTTGCATAGATCTTTTAAATTTAAATGGTCATGTGCCCTATAGTAATCATTGATTATCCTTCATGCTATGATAGTGAAACGTGATGAGATTGGATTTCTTTAAAGAAAAATCTTTTTGGCCAGAATTTGGTCAGAATGATATTTTATTTATGTTATTTTACCTTTTTAAACATTTTTATCCTTTTAACTTTAATATCTTTTAATTAAAAAAGATTCGTTTATTTTAAAATAAAAAAATATTATAAACTTTTTAACTTTCTGGCCAATTTTTTTGACCATTTAGCATTCATGGTAAATTATTGATTATGAAACAAAGCTGACAATGGAATTATTAGTGAAAAAAGAAGAAGAAAACACCCTTTGTGGAGCGGACTCATAAAAGAACATACTAATGTTTAAAGAGAAAAATATTTAGGTATTCCAATCCTTATGTTATGTCACGCTTTGCAGACAAGACATATATATTCTCATGGGACCAGAAACATTCCCTGATGGCTTTGTCTCCTTTCACTACTTCTTCTCTGTTTGTCTGTACAAGTTTGCGCTCGTCTCAATTATTTTTCTTAAATGTATTTGTTATTTTTTGTCAGCTTTGATATGGGTGGACTTAGTGTATCAAAACTTTTTCATCGAAAAAGTATAATTTTATATGTATATATAGTAAATGTTGAATTTCAATTAGCTTCTTTGTATATTTTATTGTTTTATGCATTAAATCTCCTTAGTGATAATTTTAACACCGTTAGTGAATACATCGAATAATTATCCCTCACACTTAAATTTATATTGTTCCAATTTTTAATTGAATTCAGAAAATGAATATCATATTTTCTTATTTGAAATAATTTAAATTTAAACGTGTTATTTTTATTTTTAATAAAATGATTTATAACCGAACAAACACCAACAACGTGTTTTATCATTCTGAAACAGGGGAGTATACATCATACTGTCTGGTTGGTGAATTCAAGAAGGAATTAAAACCGAAAACCAACATGAAAACAAATGATTGAACATGATCAACACGGAATAATGAACTGTTTTAGCTGTAAAATTTAGACTCTTTTCATCAAAAGAAAAAGATCAACGGAATTTTATAAAGCACATTGAATGATTCCTTCAATTCTACTTAACTCATCTAGCCTATATGAGTAGTGAACAAGTATTAGAAAACTTTAGTTGATTGTTTACCACATAAAGTATGAACATTTGAGTTGTGAATTTGAACATGTCAATTAATTTATGTACTACCAAATTAGAAATTAATATAGCTTGGTTACTCAACTAATAGTTATTATTTTAGAGTCACCTTTTTCTTGATTCCAAACTTTTTTTCAACAAAGAAAGTGACTTTCTGAAATAATAATTATTAGTTGAGTGACTATCTAAAAAATAAACTCAAAATTAAACCATATTTAGGATTTTAAGGATGGTGGTTCATCTTCAAGAAAAAGGTGGATTAGTATGGTGATTAAGAACTCAATTAGTTTCAACAAGAACAAGGCATTTAAAAATCAGACATGAGTATGGTATTAGTGCATACCAGGGCAACATAATAATGATACACAATGATGCTGAATATAAAAATGGAATGAATATGCTATCACCTAGCATGGTTCAAATTAGATCAATTTTGCACTCACAGTGATAAGGATGATCTACTTTGTTTCCAAGATATCACCTGGTTGATGTACATCTTTTCATAGGATTCTAATATTTTATGGACTTAGAAGATCATTTGGCACAAACTGCATGAAAAATGTTTACAAATGATTAAAGTTGTATGATGGGGTGTCAATTTTGTCCATTTACTTTATTTAACCTTTATTATGACTCACCAAAAATGTACGCTACTTTTCTTTTCATGTACACAATGAATTGTTTCCTACACCATCAAAGAAACTAATTCATAAGTAATGATTAGCAGCCTAATGTCTTCAAAATTGAGCAAGATTATTTGGAGCGCCTGAATAATTTTGTTCATTTAGACAAAGTATATATTAAAACACAAAATCATAGTTTTAATAGCAAAAACAACTTATTTCTTTACCTTAAGAAGACAAACGAGAAATATACCAAAAGAGACGCATTCATTTAATGTGCTTCAGCCTATCGACCTAATCCACAAGAAGAGATAAGCAATCCACTATAGAAAAAAGAATACAGAATATATACGGAAATAACCTCACATAATTCACTCAGAATAAAAAGAGATTCACATAAGTCTTAACGTAACGTTTTTGTCTCACATTGACTATATTAATTACTCCCACATCCTTTAAATCCTTAATCTTTTTCCTCTGTCTATAAGGTGACATGAGGTTATGCAAATTTGTAAGGCAAAATCAAATGAAACCAAAGATGTGATTTGAGTGTGGAGATCAAAGTCAAATACACTATATGTGAAAATTAATTTGAAATATAACCTCTATAGATGATAATCTCAAAATTTGAAACAATACCAGGACTGTGAAATCTAGTTTTGTTCAAGCATATACAAATTAGTCTTATTCTTGTTTAGTATTTAAGAGATGCATTATATTTAGACATGAACTCTCGACACCACGTCCTAATGCGAAGTAGGAATGGGTGATACTACGATTGTAAAGGACTGTAACGTTGTATTCGCCTAAGAAACCTCGAAAATTGTAGGAACCTAACTCATTTGTTTTGCCACGTTTTGTTCCAGTTTTCCATTCTTTAAGTAAAAGTTGATCAATAAGATCCCCTGTTGGCAAGTTTTGGAATTTGTCGTCTATAAGGCACATTTGATAGCAACCTCCTCTGCCAAGAGCTGACCAAATCATGATCCCATTCACACTTGGATGAGAGAACGCCTCTCTTAAAATTTGCTCCAAGTATACGGCCTGTTCTTCCTGTTTATACATATTGCTAACATCAACTTCCGTGAGCCAAATGGGAAGTTTTAAAGTTGCCAACTTATCAAGAACAGCTCTCATGAAAGCAGGGTTCACCGCGCTAAAATGACTTTGTAGTCCAATGCCAGCCACTTTAACCCCGCCTTTCTTGAGTTCCTTGAACTTTTCAATGTACATGTCCACGTTGATTCTCGGGTCACAATTTTCAACAATGTTGTATTCATTGAGAAACATGGTCACTAGTGGATCTGCGCGGTGAACTTTCTTGAACATATCCAAGGTAGCATTTGGACCGAGTTTTTTCTCATAAAAATTGAAATGGAGGAGTTCATTGATTATATCCCAGTGAAAAAACTCATTTCTGTATTTACTCATTACACTTCTAATTCTTCCATCCATCGCTTTTGTAGCTGAGGAACTGTCATGTTTTCGACCCAATCTTGTATCATTGTTGGGTTTCCCCAGAACATGGTGTGTCCTCTAACTAAAATTTTGTTCTTCCGAATGAATTGCATCATCTGATCCACTATGGTATAGTTGAATACCCCAGGTAGTGGCTCTGTCTTGTACCACTTGAGGTCATTTTCAAAAACTGTTGCTTTGAATCGCTTGACGAACCATTCCTGAAATAACATTATTCTCCTTAATATGACAAAGATCAATTGCGACAATAATAATTTTAATAAATGAAAGAAAAAAACAGACCTGATAAGACAAATTTCCCACAATGGTACTTGCTATCATAGTGCCAAATGGAAAATCCGTTGAGCTTTGATCTACTTTGACTGCTGCATTAGGCAAACTGTTTCCATTTTCATCTACAACATGGATCGTAACAGCTCGTTTTCTTTCCTGAAATATAACTAAATTTTATGTCATAACTGAAGTTTGCATAGATGTACACTTAATCGAGTCATATAGTGCTTAGTTCTTGCCGTGTTTATCCCTTCAAATTGATTTAATCTCCATTCCTTTTCTGTAAACGGCTGTAAGGAATAGTTAATAATCTCTATTTCCACGTTTCTTTGTGATACATCTGAATTCTGCAATAAATGAAAATTTTCTTTCAAGGAAATGAATCATGTAAGACGAAGAAGAGATATTTAATATACCGTCAAATGTATCTGGAAGGAATTGGAAGGTGCACTCCAAAGGAAACCACCTTTGAGAAAAGACCAACATCCTTTCTTGGCTACAACACTTCCTATACATTTTGGATATTGATTGTCTAGCTTCAATTTAGCTGTTACCAGTGCAGAATCTACATTTTTCACTCTCACCCAGCCTGTACAAATACCAATTTTGTTAAAAATAAATCGTATAGTATAAGGACATTATATTATACAAAGAAATTAGTTTTGATGTGATTTTGTATAAACAAGATATGAATACCAATATTCTACAATTAGTTTTTTTGATATTGATTGTTTATTGCACGAGTAGTAAATACTAAGAAGAAACTTAACTGGAGAAGGAATAAATTGAGGCTGGAGAAAATTTTTCCAAGGAAAAGGTAGGTGAATAAACCTTGTCCCCATTAATATCATCAATCAGGTTATATACATGGAATTTGTTTCTTAGTATTCCTCCATTATAAAGTGCCATCTCTGGCTTCGCTTGACACTGTTTATAAATCGAGATAGATTTAAATGAATAAACAGATCACTAAACATTCATATAATTAATGTCAACTTATTTGGAATTCAGACGTAATTATTGTTGTATAAATTAGAATTGTGAAAGTACCTCTGTCCATGCCGAAGGATCATAAACTAGCTTAGCTGAAATAAAAAAGAAATGAAATTATTACGTCTATTTTTTTTTTCTATCTAATAGTAGGTTCAAAATTAATACTGTAAATATTGGGAAAAAAAACCTTTAGTGCGAGCGTGAGAAGAGGTAGCAAAGAAGAGGAAAGAAAAAAAGGTCCAAAATAGTGGACTCATTTTCCATATTATCATCAACATATTGTTACTCTATTTGTTCAACACCTCTCGATAGTTCCTATAAAGTTAGTTATAAATACGTTTTTTGTTTTCATGTTAAATTTGCAACGTAAACTAAAAGTAATTAATGCATTAATTAAACTGAGATAACTTAATTTTTCCTACTTCGATACATGCTTAATTAATTAGCGTCATTATTATAAAGTGAGAAACAATAGTTTGTTCTCTCACTTGCATTCAAGTCTCATTAATAACTTGTTAGTTAATTATTGGAAAACTCAATTTAGAAGATCAACTTTAGAGAGAAGAAGAATTGAAAACTTCATTATCACAACTGGAAAACTTAGCTACTGCTATTACAATGCTGTATTATATACACATTTCTATTGAGCTAACTAACTAACCTCTATGATGTGACTGCATAACTAACTCTGACGCATTCTAACAGAATAATTAGTTAACTAACTAATCAGCTATTACAATCTAATCAGGTTAGTTATTAACCAATTCCATTAATAATATCAGGGAGAAAGAACCAAATGAGGATATAATTAAACATTATGTTATATCTTGTTTCCTTCGTGAGATGGTGTAGCTTACGAACTATTAACTCCTCTTGTAATCATTTGTCACATGGGAAGTTTTAGAGTGGAAACTAAGACGATGAAATAATCACACTCAATTTAATCTAACTGAGCATCTTGGAAAGTACCAATGGTCGTGGCCTGTTGAAAACACTTTTTTTATCCCTTTCTAGTCTCATGCATCTCGTGCGCCAAACGTGCATCTCGCGTGCCACACGTGCATCTTGTGCGTCATATGTGCATCTCGTGTGCCACATGTGCATCTCGTGTGCCACACGTGTATCTCGTTTGCCACACGTGCATCTCGTGTGCCACACGTGCATCTCGTATGCCAAACGTGTATCTCGTGTGCCACACGTACATCTTATGCGTCATACGTGCATCTCGTGTGACACATGCATCTCGTGTGCCACATAGTTCTTTCATCCGTTTTGATTGTTCTTTCCTGATCAGAGGCTCTTGTTGTTAACATCAAATACTTCTTGGAAGTGTCACATAGTTGATCATGTGAAAATTAATACATGTGATAAAGGCAATTTAATATAAGGAATTGTTTAACCCGTTTTTTATTTATCACTACAAAAAATAAATACTATAGAAAATTATTTATAGATTATTTTGAAAGGGTATTATTGATACACTAACATAACAAAGTTAGATTAATAAAACTTGACTCAAATATTTTAAAAATATAATGATATCAAAATAGTACTGTTGTGTTGAATTTGATAAGTTGATATAATAATATTAAAATAGTGTTAATTAATTTTAGCGTTTGAAATTTGAAGAAGACACCAAAAAACAAATAATGTTATTTTACACATGTGATGTTGTGAATTTGAACTTCCCAAATATGAATAAATTTGTATTTTCATTTTTTCTCTATTCTACTGCAGCAAACTCTCCTTTTGTCAATTGTATTTAATCTTTCTTCTTTTGGTTGTAGTAAGGAGACCTCATATTTAGGAAATCAAGTCAAACTATTCTTACCCAATAAACTTTGGAAAGATTGCGCGCGCATATATATATATATATAATTTAAGATATTATAATCTCTAAAAATATTTACCATTTTAAAAAAATTTACAAAAATCCCCTCTCAGATATATCCTTCCCTCTCGGATATATTCATCTCCTCTCGGATATATCCCTCCCATTAAGTAATGTATCATTTGGAATGTATTGGACAACTAAAAAAAATGTATTTGAGAGCAATGAAAAACTGAGATTTTTGTAATTGGAGAAACCTCCGTGATATGATGTAATTAACCTCCAAATATATAAGATTTTTGTACTTTATACATAAACTTTAGGCTTAAAATGTTTGAATCTTCCATCTATTAGTAGTATTCTTATGAGATGAGTATAATTTGATATCTATCAGAGCATATAAATAATATTGATGTAGACCACATTATTATATTTTTCTCCATTCAATTACACCTAGTTGTTAGAAAAAGAATGATGATAGTACAAAAAATTCAAAATAAAATTTGCTTGTTATAGAGTATTGGTAGAATTTCCTCTAGTGCATGAACGATTAGACTTTAATTAGGAAGTTTTCAAATATTCTAATGAGAATTTAGTTCAATGAATATGGAGAAGAGGGGTGGGTGTGGGTGGAGGGGAATTATGTATCAAAACATAATTTTTTCATAAATTCACCAGGGGAATAACTTTATTGCTAGTACTAGCTCTGTTACAATTTTTTTTTAAGATTTAGGAAGAAAAAAGGGATGAAAGGGAGGATTCGTATTTTGCTACTTAGGAAGTTATAATTTTTGTAAAGAAATGTATTAAAAAATTATTTTTGTTTTAAAAAAAAAAAAGTGTGTCATTTGTTAATATGTTTATTTTTTTTCCAGTTTTTCCCCATGTGTCCATGTTTGTGTCCCTTTTAAGTTGTGATTCATGTACACCATGGGTAATTTTTCTTTTCAGAATATTAAGGATCTCATGTTAGACGTTTGCTAAGCATAATCATTCAGTATTTTTATGTGATGAAGAACCATTTTAGTTTAATTTAAAGATTTGTTCGTCTCTTCTATTTTGATGTATTTATGTAATTTACTTTGAATTTTGTATGAACTTTTTTTTTTTTTTTTGTATCTTGATGATTTGAATTCACACCAATTCTCCTTTCTAAAAATAAAATAAAATTTATGATAGGAATAATTGTCTTAATTATTGTAGGAATAAATATGTCTTGTAGTTTCATAGATGGTTAACAATTCATAAAGTTCTTGATTTTGTATCCTTTATAAATTTTGTTTCTTAAACTATGCAGTATTTCCCTTTTTAGAATATTAAGGATCACATTTATAATTTCTCTCATTAAGGTAACTAGACACATCTTTTTTGTCATTTTTAAAATTTCTCGTTTCATGTTTGTTATTCATATTAGAATCTGATTAATTCAAATTCAGACCGTTTAAGGCTTATTTGGCTGCAATACTCCCTATCAAGAATTTTTAAGCCCAAAATTTAAAATCGAAAACTTTTTGTCATGGTCCCTATTTATTTCGTTTTTTCCTTCTTTCTTTGTTTTTTCCTCCCATTTGTTGCTATTTTGTCAAAAAAAATACAATTATTACTCCAATTTTTCCCCTCTCCATGATGTTTATTTATGTGTTCTTTAGTAATTTAACTTTTCCCTTCCCCTTACAATATTTCCGCTCATTGTAGGTAAGTGATGGTGCAACATTGACTTTGTAAATCTATGTTATTTTTTTTTTTGTTTTTTCTTAAGATCATATATCTATAAAATGGTAAATACTTATCTTTATTGGCTATTTATACAAAATCATTATTATTATAGTTAAAGTCATTTAATAGTGTAAACATATACATTAACTAACAATAGTTAAATGGTAATTGGGTATATTCTAACATACCTTATATATCTATTAGCTAAGATTTTAGTATAAATACCCGCAAATAATTTGTCATCATTTATGATTTAGAAAACTTGCTCTCTCAATTTCGTGTGATGACTCAAACTATTGGAAGTTATTTTTTGGCTATCCAAAAAATAGAGAGGACACATTTTTCATTAATTCCAAAATTAAACTTCACAGACCAAGCATGTTCTCTGATATTGTTCATTGATTACAAATATTTGAGAACCACTAAAAAGTAAAAATTTAAACATGTCATGTTATTCTATCTAATAATTATAAGCATTTCTATTGTGTCATTCCACTCATTCGTACTTCATTTTGGTGTTTCTTTTTTCAAAAAAGAATGATCTTTAATTCTTGTCTTTCAGCTCTTTAAATAAAATAAAATATGGAAAATATCTCTAATATCTAAAAGAAAAATCACAAAACACAAGTTTATATTTTAAAATCATAATACAATACAAAGTTGTCTTACGAGCATTATTTCACCCCTACAAAACTTATGTTGTTAGAAACATGTGATATTTTTTATAAAAAAAAATAGGGATAGAGAAAAAGAGATTATAAGATGGAGAATCGAACAAGTAATCAATCAATTGTGTTGTAAGAAAATTTCATTAGAGGCATAAGTTCAATTTAAAACACACAAGTTATGCCTTATAACAAGACATAACTTAGTTTCTACAAATTTATGCTGATAAATTCAGTATCAAAACACACAAAGTTATTTCGTAAGAGAAACTTATTTCTACATAACTTATGTTGGACAAGACAAAAATTATCTAAATTTATATCGAGAGAATTAGACATTACACAACTATATTGCTTAATTCCTATGTACAGAACTTATTATGTTAGACAAGACAAAAAATTTTAAAATTTATGTCTTGTGAAATTAGATTATAAATAAAAATATATTGATCAATTTTTTTTATTAAATTAACAAAAATACAAATAAAAATTATAAATCACCCCCAAAATAAGAACATTTTGTGCAAAAACTTCATTTCTTTCATGTCTTGGACCACTATGGTCTACTTTACAGTTTAGACTGCTAGATTGTGGGATTTGAGCTTACAAAATCCAATGATCTGCAGTGTAGTTTGTAGATTTCTTGCTGGTAAAAACTACTCATTTTGCGTTGAACAAGTGCATGTTCGAATTAAGAATCAAATCCATGCTTGCGTTCAGGGGCGGATCTACATTGATGTAAGGTGTGTCATGTGATACTACTTCATTGATATTTTTTACCCTAAACTAAAACTTTTCAGCTTGAATTCGGATTAGTCGAATGCCAAAACAAAAAGAGTGAAAAAGGTATTGGCAAAAATCAAATTAGAGATTATGTTGGGTTATGAAGGGTGATTAGGGCGTCATGCGGAAGCTTACAATTTGCAAATCATATAGTTGATAAATCAGATAACAAAAAATTTATACTAAAAATCAAAATATTATTATATCAAAACTAATATAAAGAAAAACATTGAAACTTTAGAGAGAATAAATCTCCCCATAAACAAGACTCTTAAAC
>JAJOOR010009460.1:0-52401 GCA_036250505.1 Solanum acaule
TGGTGGGGTGAAAAATAAAAATTTGAAATTGAAAAATATTTTTAAAAACAAATTTGAAATTGAAAATATATTTTAAAAACAAACTTTAAATTTATATTTTCAACAAAAAAATTGTAATATGAAGTTGGAAGAGAGTTTTGGAAAATGTTTTCCTTGATTTTTGAATGAAAATCATTTTCCTTAAATTTGAGGAAAATGAGTTAATTTGGAAAACATTTTACCCAACCAAACATGAGAAAATTGAAAAATATTTTCCTTCATACCAAACACACCCATAGAGTGGACAAAAAAATTTCCATAGATCCTAGTCAAATAAGAATAATTTTAAACAGGCATATTAACGGCCTCGTGAGTGCTTAAAATCATTCACATTTATCATATAGTAATAATTAATTAAATTCTGCCATAGACACCAAATATTATCTTTTCTATTTGGGCAACAAATAGAAGATTAATATCATTAATTTACACAATCTCAAAATATCGAAGCAACTGTGGGGGGTGATATAGAGTTAACAGTAGGTTTTGCAGATCATCACTAATTTTATGTTCAAGCCAGATACTAATTATTTAAAATATCTACTTACTATATATATGAATTACTAAATTAAAAAATATTATTCTCTTGGATGCTTATATAAATTAAAGCACTCTTACTTAAATATCATAGTAAATATTTAATATTGGATTACATAAAGAGGATAAATTTGGAAGAAAACAATTAATAAATCCTTAATCACATGAAATATCATTTATTTTAGATCAGAATAAATAGGTATAAGCATTACTCAATATGAACAGGAAGAGTATTGTAGTGACTGGAGAGGCGAGACTAGAACTTTAACTTTATGAGTTCTAAAACTTATTATGACGATTTTAAGTAGTAATAATTGGATTAGTTCTAAATTTAATATTTCTACATATATAATAAATTTAGTATCACAAATATACTATTTAAGCAAAATTTATTGAGTTGGACTAAATCAAAGAAAGGGGTGTGAAACCCTGAAAGAGGGGGAAGCATCCGCTTCAATTCAACGGTCTAAATAATATTGGCAATTACGTACATATCTTTAATTAATTTCTCAAATTTCACATGAAACATCATTTATTTTAACAATTACGTATGTATCTTTTTTGTAATTTTCAATAAATTTCTTGGATTTTACGTGAAATGATTTATTTTAGAGGGAAGTGCTAAATGACCAGAAAATTAAAAAAACCTTTAATATTTTTTTATTTTAAAACAAACTGATCTTTTTTCCATTTTTTAGTTAAAATGTATGTAAGTTAAAAGGGTAAAAATGTTTAAAAAGTTAAAATAACATAGAAAAGCTATCATTCTGATCAAATTTTCTGGCCAATTTTTTTTTTTCCTATTTTAGATGAGAACAAACTCTAATGCAAATATCAAATATCAATAATGTATAATGCAATCAGGTACACCGAATGGGAAACCACAAAAAGAAAGTAGAGTATAAATTTAGAACTTGGAAATTTTCTTTTGTTGTTATGTACTCCTTTCGTTTCATTTTATCTGGTCTTATATTAAAATAAAATAAAATTGAGACAAGGTGGAACTGAACTACGTAATAGGCAAGATGAGGAATGTCAGACTGAGATTATTTGGACATTTGAAGTGGACATGCATAAATGTCCCCGATGAGGCATGTGATTATTCGGGTAGGAAAGGCATTGTCATAGACCCCCTTAAACTCGTTGCATAGACCAGTAATCCGCCCTGCCCCGCATCAGTATAGAAAAAAATTATTTCATCACACCCTGCATTCGCCCTGCCTAAAACCTGTCCCACCATTCATAGACTAAAACCCGCACCTTACACACATGCACATGTCTATAGGAAATATAGAAGGAGAATACTATCTTTAGAATGCTCAAGTTTTATATAGGCTAGTTAAGGCCACTTGAGATGATTACAATCAACTACATCTCTATTTATACTACTAATAATGTAAATCAAAGGTCTTGCACAAATAACTAGATACATGTATCACAATTTACTAGATACATGTATTACGAAATTCTAAAAGACTTCTTGAAAAACTAAGAGACAATTTTGAAAGACTAAACATTAATGTGGATGCATAAATTCCAACACTCCCCCTTAATGCATTTGCTTGACAACTCCAATGCGTTCTTGAAGATAGCAAAAATTTTCTCTAGGAAGTGCTTTGGTGAAAATGTCAACAAGTTGTTCTCCTGTCTGGTAATAAAACAACTGAATTTCGCCTTTCTCTTGTGCTTCTCAGATTAAATGATACTTGATGGAAATATGCTTTGATCTTTCATGGTTGACTGGATTTTTGGCAATTGCAATTGCTGATTTGTTATCGCAATACAAAATAGTCCATCTTTTTTGTTTTTCTCCAATGTCTTCAAATATTCTCCTAAGCCAAATAGCTTGAGAAGTAGCCTTAGTTGCTGAGACATATTCTGCTTCGGTAGTGGATTGAGCAATAACACTTTGCTTTTTTGATAATCAAGAACAAATACTTGATCCAAATAAGAAAGCATAACCAGAAGTACTCTTCATGTCATCTATACTTCCATCCCAATCACTATCAAAATAACCAATTAAGTTCAAATTTCCACCAAATTTGTACATTATCCCATAATCCATTGTTCCTTGCAAGTAGTGTAGAACACGCTTTGCAGCTCCAAAATGCACTTGGCTTGGTTCTTGCATGAATCTAGATAATAAACTAGCAGCAAACATAATGTCAGGTCTTGTTGAAGTAAGATATAGCTGGGTTCCAATCAAGCTCCTATAAAGTGAGCTATTAACTTTCTTTTCTCCATCATCTTTTCTAAACTTCTCATTTGTTGCTAATGGTATGGCCATAGACCTACAATCCATCATTTTGAAGAATATTTTTAGTATACTTCTTTTGAGAAATAAAAATTCCTTCTTTCACTTGAGAAACTTCGATGCCCAAGAAATAATTTAGCAACTCAAGATCACTCATTTCATAGGCTTGCATCATATCTTACTTCGTTTCCAAAGAATGTGGATTCGGCATTCTTATTTTCAGATTGATCTCAACCATGCTCGGGAAATCCTTTTCGGATTCTGGATTATATATATTTTGGGAACTAAAAGAGTGGCTGGTTGAAGGGAAAGGGAAGCCAGAAAAGAATTTTTGCATCATCTTCACATTATTTCCTGTAAAGAGCAAATCATCCACATAGAGACAAACAATGATAATGCTGTCATGTTCTTTCTTCACATACAAAGTGGCTTCGCTTTTACTTCTCTGCAAATTATTTTTCAAAAAGTATGTATCAATTTCATTGTACCAGGCTCTTGGAGCTTGCTTCAGCCCATAAAGAGCTTTTTTTTGGCCTGCACACCTTCTCTTCTCCCCCTTGAACAAAAAATCCTTGAGGTTGCTCAACATAAATCTCTTCATCAAGTTTTCCATTAAGAAATGCAGATTTGACATCAAGTTGAAATAGTTTCCATTTCTTTTGTGCAGCAACAACAATTACGGTTCTAATTGTCTCAAGACAAGCAACTGGAGAGAAAGTTTCATAAAAATCAATACCTGGTTTTTGGGTGAAGCCTCTAGCAACCAACCTTGCTTTGTGCTTTTGAATATCTCCTTCCTGATTGAGTTTGATTTTGTAAATCCATTTTAGACTTACAACTTCTCTTTCTTTGAGTATAGCCACAAGCTCCCAAGTATTATTTTTTTCAATAATTCGAATTTCTTTTGCCATGGCTTTCTTTCAAACATCATGCTTTATTGCCTCCTAATAATTTTCTGGCTCAATACTGGCAAAGTTACATCTCTGATAAATGTCACTCAACATTTTTGTTCCTCTTGGAGGTGGTTCTTCATCATCTGAATCTGAAATTTCTTCCTCTTCAGGGACATCTTCCTCTTCCTCATCCTTTTCTTGATTTGACACATCTAAAGATATGATAGAAGTATTCTCTACCTTAGTACCTTTTTATCCTTCCAATTCCATGCCGTTTTTTCATTAAAAATGACATCTCTACTAATAACAAGTTTGTTAGTTTGACATCGAGAAGCCTATAGCCTTTTGTCACATTACTATAACCAAGAAATATACATCTTTGACTTTTTTGATCCAATTTTGTTCTTTTCTCAGCAGGTATATGAGCATAACAAATACACCCGAAAATTTTAAAATGACTTACAAAAGGTTTCATTCCACTCCAAGCTTCAACTGGTGTCTTGTCCTTCAATGCCTTTGTCGGCCACCTGTTGAGGATGTACACCGCTGTAGGTACTACTTCTACCCAAAAATATTTTGGCATCCCTTTCTCATTCATCAAAGTTCTGGCCATTTCAACAATTGTTCTATTTCTTATTTCAGATATACCATTTTGTTGAGGAGTGTACCCTGCTGTAAGTTGCTTCTGAATGCCTTCATTTTTGCAGTATTCTTCAAATTCTCGACTTGTGTATTCACCTCCTCTATCAATGAGAATGGTTTTGATGCTGCAACCTTTTTGCTTCTCAACAAGGGCAATAAATTTCTTGAATGTAACAAATGCTTCTGACTTTTCTTTCAAGAAATAAACCCAAGTCATTCTTGAAAAATCATCAATAAAGATTAGAAAGTACCTTTGACTTTCAAGAGATGGAGTCTTCATTGGTCCGCAAATGTCGGTATAGATTTGTTCCAAAAGTACACTTGCTCTCCAAGACATCCTTTTTGGAAAAGACTTTCTATGTTGCTTTCCCATTAAACAACTTTCACATGGATCCACCTCCATATGTATCTCAGGAAGGCGTTGCACCATGTCTTTTTGCTTAAGAAGCTTCAAACCATGAAAATTCAAGGGACAAAATCTTCTGTGCCAAAGTCATGAATCATCTACAACTTGATTTTTTAATGCATTGTAATGAAATTGCAAAGGAAAGTTTCTTTTTATCATCTTTACTTCAACAATGACTTGATTTGACTCAATTTTATCATAAATCCTGCAACAATTATCTCTAAACACAAGAGAATAACCATTTTTCATGAGTTGATCAACACTATGCAAATTTTCTTCCAAGTCGGGAACATAAAGAACATCATGAATTTGCTTACCGCTCCCTTTTATGTTGATCGAAATGGTACATTTACCTTTTGCATCAACTAAGGCTCCATTCCCCATTCTCACTTTAGTAGTGATGCTATTATTAATTGAGAGGAAAGCCTTTTCATCTCCAGTCATGTGATTGCTACAACCACTATCAACATACCATTCATTGCTTTTTGTTGAAGTATCAGATTTAGAAGCAAAAAAAAAGTTTTTCTTCCCTTTCTTCCTCCCGTTTCTTGTGCCAGCAATCCTTCTCAATGTGGCCAAACTTTTTACAAAAGTTATATTGGGGCTTGCCTTTGTGCCAATATTTTTCTGCAGTGTGATTAGTCTTTTTGCAAACTTTACAAAAACGACTAGAACTTTTCTCACTTTTTTCTTCAATTTTCTTTGAAGAACCATCATGATCCTGCTTCTTTTTTGGATTGTAATTCTTCTTTTGTTGATTTTTTTGATAATAAGCCGTCTCTTTGGGTTGATCTTCATGAAAAAATCTTTGCTTCTCGTGTGCACAAAATGATTCAACTAACTCTTTGATGGAAAGCATGGAAAGATCTTTCGTCTCCTCAGTGATAACAACAATGAACTCATACTTTTCTGTGACACTAATTAGAATCTTTTCCACAACTTGTTGGTAAGAAATGGTATCACCATGATTTCTCATTTCATTAACAATATTCATGACTCTTGTGCAATATTCATCTATTTTTCAGATTCTATTATCTTCAAATTTTGAAACTTTCTTCTAAGAGTTTGAAGATTTATAGTGCGTACATTTTCGTCACCATACACCTCAGTTTACAGAGACTCCCAAGCTTGTTTTGTAGTCTCACAACTAGAAATTTTTGCAAAATATGCTCTTGAGACTCCCATTTGGATTTTGCTTAAGGCTTTTGCATCTTGACGATACTTAGCCTCAAGATTTTTCGTCTCTGCTGCTATAAGTCCACCATCGTTTTCTGGCTCTTCAAAGCCATTGCAATAATAGTCCACAAAAACTTCAGCTTTCAAATGTGTTCTTATTCCTATCTTCCAGTATTCAAAATCAGTTCCATCAAAAGATGGAGTAAGAACAACTGAAGAATCAACACCTTCATTTGTTTTGAATGCCATATTTTTTCTTCACCTAACCCAGATTAAGAACGAAAACTTGCTCTTGATATCAATTTGTAGTAAATATAGAAGGAGAATACTATCTTTAGATAATGCTCAAGTTTTATATAGGCTACTTAAGGCCACTTGAGATGATTACAATCATCAACTACATCTCTATTTATACTACTAATAATGTAAATCAAAGGTCTTGCACAAATAACTAGATACATGTATCACAATTTACTAGATACATGTATTACGAAATTCTAAAAGACTTCTTAAAAAACTAAGAGACAATTTTGGGAGACTAAACATTAATGTGGATGCAGTAATTCCAACAATGTCCTGTTTCCATCCCTAGATATATGGTTAAGATTGATATTTGAAAGGCCTGTGATTCAATTGTTTGAGACTTTTTGAGGTTGGTATTACTGGAGTTTAGTTTCCCTCACGCATACAGCTAGTTATGATTTGTGTTTCTGTCACAATCCAAAAATGGATGTGGTGACACTCATCTTATCCCACCAATTAGACAAGTCAGCCTAAATTCAAATATAACGATAATATGTGGAATACAATGTCAACTTAATTAAACCCCCAAGTGCACAAGCCTCCAATGTGTTACACTAGAATTGAAAGAAAACATAAGTCTCAAATGATGTTGTCTCTAAAATAGAACAAGATTATATATAGGAGTAAGAAGGTCCGCTGAGACGACAAACATCTACCTTACAAATCTCCACATGAAGCCTCGGAAAAGAAGAGAATAAAGAGTATCACAAAGATTCGGGCTAGTAACCTACAAAAATGTAGAAGCAAGGGGTGAGTACCAAACCACACGGTACTCAACAAGTAAACTTCTAAACACAAGCTAAGGGAATAGAATACATGTACTCCTTACACCCCAACCGAACCTCCACCACTACAACCTGCATAAAAATCATTCCAACCTAATAGTTTACAATTTACATAGCACACATCTCAACAACAACACTCTAACAATTACATATCCTTAACAACAAACTCAATGTTCATCAATCACAGGTTCCACATAATGGCACTCACAAGATCAACAACGCAAGATCAAGTTCACCAATAATAAAGATGTGCAAGACAATGAAATGCAATATCAAGTATAGTGATAAATGTCTGATCTAATGATACACACCCGTTGTCTCTCAGTCCGGGACCCATGATGGACATATCTGTTCATGCATCCATCACGGCGTGCGACACGACCCTCGATAATAAAATTCGTCGCAGTGTGCGACACGTTTCTCGATAATAGAATCTCTCACGGCGTGCGACACGTCCCTTGAAAGATAGTATCCATAGTGGCGCGCGACACATCCCTCAAAATGGTACATCCTCTTTAATTTCTTATTCTTACTCAATCCGCATAACACTTATCACAACCATGTCTCAGAGCCAATGCAAAAGACATGTTCACACCATGTCTGAAGGTAACAAAGTCATGTGTTTTGTCTACTTCACGATGTATGAAATGATGCTTGTTGCACCACTCCAAACTATCACATTGCTCCAGTGCCATGACACTATTTGTTATCTGTTGCAAAGAAGATCCAATTGACTTGTAATACAAACATATGGTTAGTTTTCATAGTTTTTAAAACTTATGGATAAATCATATTTTTTCTCAAAAAAATAAAATATGTTTTCCAAATACTATGGCCAAACACACGGTAAAATTTCACTCATATTTTCACCCAAATAATATTTAAAATCTATGGTCAAACCATAGTTAAGTCAAAGTGCAGTGCAGTAAAATACTAAAAGAAAGCTACCGTAACTTTTCTCTTCTTTTATTTGAATTATTTATTCAACAGATAGTACTGCTACTCCATTTCATAGTGGAAAAAATATAATGATGCCCCGACCTTGAGATTCTTCAGTCTTCTACTGGAATAAAGGTGCATGCATGACCCTCTCATTATAAGGAATCTACTTTGATTAGTATATTTCTTATAAAAAAAAACTTTTATAATCAATTTTTTATTTAAGAATTTAATTGATGAGTTTAAATTGTTCGATAATTAGGTAAATGTGTTAGAACATCAACATCAACATCAACATATTAAGTATAATTCTACAAGTAGGATTTAAAGAGGATGGTGTGTACGTACACAAACTTTACCCTTTTCGAGTTTTCGTCATGGAGTAAAGAGTGTTTTCGATAGACCTTCGACTCAAAAAAATATTGCTAAGTTAGAATTATTTTGTAATTAGTACTCCCTCCGTTTTAGTTTATTTGTCTGGTTTTGATTCAACATGATAGTTTAAAAAAGTAAAGACGATTTTTGAATCTTGTGATCTTACACTAAAGACATGTAAAATGTACCATAATGTCCTTTCTTGTACTGTTAAATATGTTAGGTAAAAAGTTGAAATTAATAAATTGTCAAAAAAACATATATCTTTTTAAAAATATTAAAAAGAAAAAGACAAATCAAATTATATGTGTTGACAAGAGAGCATATAGCACGAGAGTTGAACGTGTAAAGCAGTTGGGTAATTTGAAGCAAAAAACACGTGTTTGCAAAGAAAATCAAAATCGTATGTCTTCTTAATAAATTATTAAAGTTAAGAAGAGGGGGTGGGGGAATAAATTATCTTGTAATATATCTCAAAACTTGCGTTCACACATAATTAACACATTTAATGATCATAGTTTATAATACTCATCGTCCATTATTTTATAAATTTTCATTTTAATTTGTCGCTTTTGATATATTTTCAAAAAGTAAATCTTTTTTATATTTTATTTTTAGTATTAATTATTTATTAATTTCTCAAACTATTTTTTAATATCTAATACTAATTAACTATTAATTAATAGGGATAATGTAAGAAAATAATCATAACAAAAATTTTAATCGATATATCGAAGCTAAATATAACAAGTAAAATTAAACGAATGATGTAATATTCTGAACATAATATTATCATTTAAAAGTATATAGCCGCAAATAGTAGTACTTATTAACAGTATATTAAAGAGACGATTATGTAGATTTTTGATAGAATTTATTACTAGGTTAATCCGTTGAAGTTATTTTTATTTATTCATTCTGATAGATAATTTATTTTATTTTCATTCACAAATCGCACGTTTATTGATGAAAAGTTATTTATTATTATATTCTAAGTAACTTAATAACGTAAAAAAATTTATACTATCATATAATTTATGTTATATATATAAATAAAAGTTAAACTCTAATATACCAAGTAAATATATATATTTTCTAATCGAGTAATAATAAATAAAATAATAATACATTAATTTACATAATCTCAAAAATTTGATGCAAGAGTAGATATAGAGTTCACATTATATTTCTTTAGATAGAGGGTTGTCATAGTTTTAGCTCAAACTCAATTATTATTTTAAAAGTTTTACTACCAACTTAAAAATGTTAATCCCTTAACGTTTTCAGCTTAGATAAATCTAAAAAAGCGTGTGAAACGTCCTTTAAAAATAATAATAATTTAATTCAACGATCTAAAACAATATTAACAAGTACATACGTATCTTCTACGTGATTTCCACTTTCTTTGATTTTACTATCTCTTTCCTAAAGGGTGCAATTAAGTCATGCTATTCATACAGCTCCCCACTTTTGACTATTCATAAATACCTTTTTTCCACAACCTTATATATAGGTACACCAAAACCCCCTCATTGCCTCATCAAACTCATCAACTATATTGTTCTATATCCAAAAAAATAATAATCAAAGAAACAAACAAAGTCAAGAATCCAAGTGAAAATAGTTGTTACATTCAAGTTATTTAGATATGAAAGCAGAAGGTTATTTGTTGTCACTCAAGAAGCTAAACAAGAATATTAATGAAAATATCAGCGCACCTAAACGTGTTAGCAATGTTGGTGGTTCTCAAGATGAAAATAATTGTAGTACTAAGACATCATCGTTGAGGTTGAGATTCAAGAATTCGTGTTTGAGGAAGAAAAAGAGAATATACAAATTGCGCAATTGGTTCATTGACTCAATTTTATTCAAGATTGTCTCTCTCTTTGAAGCAATTGTTATGGTTTCTACCTTAGCTTTCTTCTTATTCTCTTATGGTTTTCGTATTTGATTCTTATTTATATTTTTATATATATTCTCTGTAAACCAAGGGTTCATTATTATTGGACAAAAGTTGATATCTAATGAGGGTGTAAGGTTCATTTGATTTATTAATTTAGTTTTCTTTATTGATATTCTCATGTTTATACACTAGGATTCCCATTTTGCCGTTTAGTTTTTCGATTTAGATATTTTCAATAAAATACATAATTCAATAAATAAGTAAATAACTTATATATAATGAGATTTTAACATCAAAATATGAGATTTTGATTGGTAAATGGTAAGATTTTCAAGAACTCAAATTCTTAGCTTAAATGGAGATTTTGAACTATTTTTGAGTCCCTTTTCAAAATAATTTTCACCAATGAGTTTCTAAAGCTTTGAGTATTGCTTTTAAGTATTAAATTTCGGATTCAAACTTTCCTTTTGAAATTGGGTTTGAGTGAGTTGACCCATTGTGCTAAGCAATTGATGTGGGTATTGTTGTTTCCGGAAAGTGATTGTGAATACTTGCTTGTCTATTGATTGATTTAAGACAAGTGATCTCCCAAACCTTGTATTCTAGTAGAATTCGTGTATTCCCTTTGTTGTTTGTGTATTGGGAATAATGGGGATGGGGTGAAGGGTTAATTGTCCACTTGATAAATCTTAATGGATAGAAAGGGTTGAAATTGAAAAGGTTATGTGATGAACAAGATGATGTGAATTGCCTTGTTGTGATCCTTATTGATTGATTGATGAAATGCTTGATAGCATAAATGTGGACTTGATTTGCATGAATTATTGTCTCTTTGATGTGGTGTGATATTGCGTGTGTGCATTGATTGTTGAACACTGTGATGTGGCATGTGATGTTTATGATGCCGAGGTCATCGTCGGCGAGTGCTATTATTCCTAGGTCATTTCCGGCTAGAGGATTGATATAAAACTGATGGAAAATGGTTCCGGCTAGAGATATGGTGTCGATGGGAAATAGTTCCGGTGAGGGATTGGCTATTGTGACTTGAGGCATTTGATGCTTATGTGTGACTTGCTTGTTAATTGTGATTGATGCACTTGTTGCATGTGATTGATCTACTTGATTTGTTTGATTGTTGAATTGTGACTATTGAACTGTAATTATTGAGCCTTGTGAGTTGTGCATTGTAGAACTGCTAGGTTGGGCTGATTTATGTGAAAGTTGTAGTATGAGGAGGTTCGATTGGAATGTAAGGGGTATTCAATTTCTAGGTAGATGCCTTGTTTATTAGGTTGCACTCCTTATTTCTACACTTGTGTAGGTTCCGAGCCCGATTTAGCGTGCTCCTCCTTCTTCTCTTACTTTTTTAGGCTTATCAAAGGACTATCGAGAGTAACTGTTTGTCATCCCGACGGGTCCTCTTTTCCTTTTCTTTAAGCTTTGTTCTAATTGAGAATCAAAGACTGAGACTTGTACTTATTTCTTAATTTCACACTTTATGTATTTAGTGGTTTGTACACGTGACAACCATATTTTGAGGGTTTTAATAGAAAAAATAAGTTTTTCTGTTTTATCTTGTTCTTGCTTTATTATTTTCCGCATTTCTTTCATTTTTGTTGGATTGAGACTAACTTGTCTTGGTGGGAATATACAAGTGTCCTCACGTTTATTTTTGGGTCGTAACATCATCATAGAGTAGTTCCTTAAATCATGATTCATACATGTGTGAGAAAACTATTGACCAATCAAGATTTCTTAATATGTGAGAAAACATTTCACAATTCATGCATATGTGAAAAAACCTTTCATCGATGCTTTTCTTAAAGGCAACCTTAATTCATAAAACTTAAGCATATAACATGAGAGTTGAGTAATTTGAAGGAAAAAAATGTGTTTGCAACAAAAGTAAAAATTCATAACTTCTCAATAAATTAAAGTAAGAAAAAGGAATAAAGAACAATAAATTATAGTGTTGACACTATACATCTCAACTTAGGTTAGCACATAATTAACACATTTAATCATCGTTTATAATGTTTTGAACATGTTATTATCATTTCAAAGTATATAGCCGCAAATAGTACTTATTATTATTATTATTATCAACAAATTAAAGAGAGGGTCTCCATAGGCAGATTTTTGATAGAATTTATTACTAGCTAATATCCCCAAGTTATTTTTATTTATTAATTTATTACATAAGATAAATTTATTTTATTTTCAAAATAAAATTTTCACTTTTTATGAAAATTACTTTTAAATATATTCTAGATAACTTGATATATATATATATATTAATCTATGATATTACAAGTAAATATTTTTTTTTTCTATTTGAGCAACAAATAGAATAACGATATATTAATTTACACAATCTCAAAATTTTGATGTGAGGGCATATATAGTAAAGTTGATAATATAAGATATAACAATAGTTTTTGTTGGGAAAGGCAAGGCATTATCAAAGAATGCTCGACAGGATAGCAACGGAAAAATATCAAAGTCTAAACTTTCTCTTACAATTTGAATCAATAGAAGAAAAACTAAATCAATCAATACGAAGAATCGACAGCAAGTATATCAACCAAACAAAAACAATAAGATAAGAATAAACCAATCACACAAGACACAAAGATTTACATGAAAAACTCTTCGATGTGAAGAGTAAAAAATCACAGGACCAAAAGCTCCACTATAACCACCAAGAGTTACAATATTGTTCTCCAAAATTGGCCACAAAACAAGTGCCAAATAACGAGCAACAACAAAATAAGATTGCACCAAAACTAGAGGATTAAAGGAGAGAATCCACTAAAAAACGAGCTACTGTTCACACCCCAAAATCAGAAGTTACAGATAACTAAATCTAATCTCCACCGTTGAAATACAAGAATTATATAGTGAGAACTCCCGGTTCAAATTTGTGTACGATCCAACGGTTAACGAAGTGAAGAACTCTGTGTAAAGTGGACTGCCTGTGCAGAAAATTCCTTGAAGCAAAAACATGATTTTTCTCTCTCAATCTCTAAAACTACTCTCTCTTGACTTTTTTCTCTCATGTGTCTGAAAATAATACCTAAATAGGCCTTATATATGCCATATAATATTGGTATTATGGGTTAAAGTGCCTTGTCTAAATAAGACTTTTATTTATCCACACCGGAAGGAAAAAAGATCCTAAATCCAACAATTCTCTGCCTCACAACCAAGTGGAGGAGACCACAATCCTGGCGATCAAGCAACATTCTTTAAACTTCCCTCTTAGCAAAGCTTTAGTCATCATGTCGGACCCATTTTCATCTATATGAATCTTTTCAAGCTCAAGCAACTTAGAATCCAACACATCTCGAATCCAATGGTACCTTACATCAATGTGTTTAGACCGACCATGAAACATAGAATTCTTGCCAAGATGAATAACACTTTGACTGTCGCAATACAGCACATATCTCTCTTGAGCACAACCAAATTCCCCAAAAATCTCTTCATCTAGATCAACTCTTTGCAAGCTTCTACAAAAGCAATAAGCTCAGCTTCTGCAGATAAATCAAAGCATTTTTGCAACCTATATTGCCAAGACACAGCTTCCCCTGCAAAAGTAATCAAGTAGCCTGAAATAGACTCATGAGTATCAACATCATCAGCCATATCAGAATCAGTGTAACCACAAAGAATAGGATTCCCTATACCAAAACACAAACTAGAAGTGCCCCAAAAATATCTCATAACCCACTTCATTGCATTCCAATGTTCTCTTCCCAAATTAGAGAGAAAACGGCTAACAACAACAACAACGTGAGCAGTATTCGCTCTTGAACAAATCATCGCATACATCAAACTACCAAAAACTGAAGCATAAGAAACTTTCTTCAGATCTTCCTTCTCATCATAACTAGAATGACACTGCTGCTTCGTGCTCAATTTGAAGTGCATAGCTAAAGGTGCATTGATAACCTTAGCTTTGTCGATGTTGAATCTGTAAAGTTCTTTCTAAATGTACTTCTCTTGTGATAACCGCAACTTCTTGTCCATTCTGTCACAGATAATCTGCATACCAAGAATCTGCCTTGTTAGTCCCAAGTCTTTCATAGTAAAAGACTTACTCAACTCTTGCTTTAACTTCTGAATCCTGCAAGTATTATGACCAACAACAAGCATGCCATCAACATAAAGCAACACAATAATAAAGTCACCATCAAAGAATTTTTGCACAAAAACACAATGGTCTGAAGAAGTCTTCTTGAAGCCCTACTGACTCATAAAAGAACCAAGCTTTCTATATCATTTTCTAAGAGCTTGTTTCAGACCATACAAGTTCTTCAGTTTGCAAACATAATTCTTTTTACCCTTTACTTCAAAACTTTCTGGCTGCTCCATATAATTTCAAGTCATCATGGAAAAAAGAAGTTTTAACATCCATTTGCTCAACCTCTAAATCTAGACTTGCAGCCAAGCCTAGATTCACACAAATGGATGACATCTTTACAATTAGAGAGAATATCTCATCAAAATCAACTCCCATTTTCTGGTTAAATCCCTTGAGAACTAATTTTGATTTGTACCGTAGAATTGGATTACCTTCTTCATGTTTTACCCAGAAAATCCACTTGTTTTTAAAGCCTTTTGATATTTAGGTAACATAACCAAATTGAAGATATGATTATTATATAAGGATTTTACTTCATCTTCCATTGCATTAAACCACCTTTCGTTTTATTCACTTTACATGGCCTCATCAAGACTCTTATGTTTTCCCCCATCAGTCAAGAGTACATACTCATTGGGAAAATAACGAGATGAAAGAATTCTCTCTTTAGCAGGTCGTCTGAGAGAAATCTCCGGATCATCAATAATTGGTTGTGGGTCAACAACATCATCTACCACTGGAGAATTAACAACATCATACTGGTAATTTTGAACATGATCACCATCTTCATTAACAACTTGACTTTCATCATTATGAAGAGTTTCTTCAGTGCAATAGTCAAAGGAACTGGATTAACATCAACTAGGCTCTTAGTGCTCTAAGAATCAACTTTCTCAGCTTTGTCAAGATCTTCAATTGTTTGGTCTTCAAAGTACACAACATCACGGCTTCTAACAAGTTTTTTCTCAACTAGTCAAATTCATCTTGATCATAACAAAGGTACATTGCCTAGTTTTGACATCCAACTTTGACATCTCATCCTTAGGAACATGCACAAAGGTTTTACACCTAAAAACTTTAGGATAACCATAAAAGACATTCTTACCATATCAAACTTTGTCAGGGACATGACCATTCAAAGCAAGAGTAAGAGATAAATTGATAACATAGGTACCAATATTAAGTGCTTCCGTCCAAAAGGAATTTGGTTGTTTAGCATCTGAAAGCATACATTTAACCCTCTCAAATAGAGTTTTGTTCATCCTTTTTGCTAAACCATTTAGCTAAGACATATTTGAAGGATTTTTCTGATGCCAACTACCCTGCTCACTGCAATATCTATCAAAAGAATCAATATACTCATCATCATTATCAGAACGGATGCGTTTTAATTTCTTTCCTGTTTGTCTCTCAACCAAGGCCTAAAAACTCTTGAACGCACAAAGGACTTGACCCTTGGACTTCAAAGAGAATACCTAGAGTTTGCGAGAATGAACATCAATAAAAGTCACAAAGTAAAGTGCACCACCATGACACCTTTCCTTAAAAGAACCACCCAAAATAAAATTTACCAACTCCAGCAAATCAAGCTTCCTTGAAGGCGTATGACTTTGAAAAGAAACTCTTTTTTGTTTACTGGCTAAGCAATGAACACATTTGTTCAACCTTTCTTGTTTCACTCCAGAAAGCAAATTCTTCTTTGTCAAATTTTTCATTCCCTTCTTGCTCATATGACTGAGTCTTCTATGCCATGACTATGATGAAGTATCATTCTCTACCAAATTTATTGAGCCTATAAAAATGGAGCCCTGGAATACATACAAGTTAGACAACTTGTCACCACAAGCCATAACCATTGAATCTCTAGTAAGCTTTCACTGGCCAGTACCAAGGGTATAAACATAACCCTCATCATCAAGGTATCCCTCAGAAATCAAATTAAAGCGAACATCTAGAGGATGTTATAATATTATTGAAGACTAGTTTGGATCTATTGTTACTTTTCAAACAAACTGTCATAATGCCAAGAACTGCAACCTCATGATTATTGTCCATTTTCAGCATGCCACAATTACATGGAGTATAAGAGGAAAATAATTTCTTCTTTGGCGTGACATGAGAAGTAGCACCAAACTCCACAAACCAGCTAAACTCATCACGAACAAGATTGATGAAATTTTCATCACAAAAAATAAGAAGATCATCATTAGCAACAACAACAACACAATTTTTATTATCGCCTTCTTTCTTTTGTTCTCTCATAAATCTCTTATACCTAAAGCAACATTTTTTGATATGCCCATTCTTGTGGCAATAGTCACATGTAACATTCTTATATTTAGTCTTTGACTTACCTCTACTTTTATAACTATATTCTAACCTCTGAACTTGCTTCTCCCCTGTCTACAGTAACCAAAACATCGGAGTGTGAAGTAGAAGAAGATGAGCCTTGATGTCTTCTTCTCTTCTCTTCATTCAAGACACCATTCTTAGCATATTCTATAGTTACAACACCACTAGGAGCATAATTAGTCAAAGAAATTCGAAGAGTTTTCCAAGAGTCTGGCAATGTGTTAAGAAGTCAAAGTCCATGTATCTCTTCATCGAACTTTACATTCATTCCAGACAACTAGTCAAGAACACCCTCACAATTATTAATATGATCAGAAATATGAGTGTCCTCTTTATACCTGATGTTCATTAATTGTTTAAATAGAAATAACTTATTGTTGTCATTCTTTGAAGCATAGAGTGTCTCAAGCTTGTCCCAAAATCTTCTAGCATGTGTCTTATTCACAATGTGATTTCTAACATTATCTTCAACCCATTGTCTGATAAAGCCACAAACATGTAAGTGCTCAAATTCTTATTCCTGATCCATCATGGATTGAGGCTTATTAGAAACAAACACAGGTAAATGCATCTTTTTAACAAATAGAAGATCTTTCATCTTGCCTTTTCAAGTATGATAGTTACTACCATTCAAACAAACCATCTTGCTCATATTTGTCTCCATCATTCAAATCGATAATCAACAATAACCTTATGCTATGATAGCACTTTGTTGGAAAAGGAAATGCACTAACAAAGAATGCCCGATAATATAGCAATGAAAAAATACCCAAGTCTAAACTTTTCCTTTAAGTTTGAATCAAGAGAAGACAAACTACATCAAGCAGTACGAAAAATCGACAACAAGTATATCAACCAAACAACAACAACAAGATAAGAATAAACAAACACACAAGACACAAAAATTTACATGGAAACCCCTTCAATGTGAAGAATAAAAACCACATGACCAAAAGCTCCACTTTAATAACCAAGAGTTACAGTATTTTTCTCCAAAATTAGCCACAAAATAAGTGTCAAACAACGAGCATCAACGAAACAAGATTGCACCAAAACTAGAGAATTAAAGGAGAGAATTCACCAAAAAATGAGCTACTATTCATACCAAAAAATCCAAATCTAAAGACAACCAGATCCGATCTCCACCGTTGAAATGCAAGAACCATATGCTGAAAACTCCCAGTTTAAATTTGAGCACGATCCAATGGTTGACGAAGCAACAAACTGTGTTTAAAGCAGATAACTTGAGCAGAAAATTTCTTGAAACAACAACGAGATTTTTCTCTCTTTCTTTCAATCTCTAAATGCCTCTCTTTTTATTTCTCTCTTGTGTGTCTGAAAATAAGACCTAAATAAGTCGTATATATGCCACATAATATTGAGCTGATGGGCTAAAGTGGGTTGGTCCATATAAGACTTTTATTTATTCACATTGGAAGGAAAAAATCCTAAACCCACTGTTTTAACTCAAACTCAATATTTATTTTACATTTTATTCAACATATATAAATTTCAATTTCAAATGATCATATCAATTAACTTAAAGAATGTTATTTTCTCTCGTTCATAACTTCATATTGAATTTTGCTTTTAATTTAGGCAAACCCCTTTAAAAATCTACTATTTTCTAAAAATTAAAAGAGTATCTTGGTTTAAATAAATAAAATCACTTATCTAAATAAGGATAATAAAAAAGAAATAATTAATTCCTTTTTAGTTATGTGAAACACTATTTATTTTGAACTAAAATAGAAAAATAAAATTATCATTTAATTAGACTAGGAGGGAGTAAAATAAACATCAAATCTTGTATTAGGCACACATTATTCATACGTTTCCTTGGAGTAGCATCCATCCTCCTACTTTTTTGTTTTTACTTTTCCATAAAAATACCTTTATTCCAATCTTATATATCTATATATACCAAAACCCCTCATTGGCTAATCAGACTTTCCTATTCCAAGAAATAATGAATTTTGAGGATTCACATCACATTAGATTTAATCTCGATCAAATAGTTGAAATTCATTTCAAGAAATAATTGATATTTGAGGATTCACACCACATTAGATTTAATCTCAAAAGTTGATCAAATTTATTCTCGAGACTCTATTTAGACTTGCCTTGTACACACGTGCAACATATGAACCTTGGGCTCTGATATCATTTGTCATGATAAAAGATGGACGTGATAACACACATTTTATCCCACCGAGACAAGTTAGCCTAACACCCAAAAATACGATACAAAATGCAGAAAGTAAGCTATCAATAGCATAAGTGTGGAAAATTTAGACAAAATACATAACTACCACCAAAATCTAGTTGTCACGTGTATAAGCCACTAATGTATAAAAACACTTAAATAGAACGAAGCATAAAATAAGGAATAAGAGGACCCACCGGGATGACAAGCAGCTACCTCGCAACGTGTCCTGAAAAGCCTCAGAAGAAATGTCACACAAGTCCGAGTTGGAATCTACACAAGTGTAGAAGCAATGAGTGAGTACTAATCAACACGGTACTCAACAAGCAATCCAATAACACAAGGTAAAACTAGCCTAGAATACAAATACTCATTTCATCCCAACCGAACCTCCTCAACTAGAACCTGCACAGAAATCAGTTCAACCTAACAATTTACAATATACAACCCACACGGCTCAACAATCACAATTCAACATTAACAGTTCAACAATCACTAGTATCACATTAATCAATCACAAGTATCAAGTTGGAATTTATGGGGAATACCCATAGTCCATGCACTCGCTGACAATGACCTTGACATAATAGAACCCACACGGCAATGACTTCGACATCAATAACATTCTTCAAAAATGACCTCGACATCAATAACACTCGTCGAAAATGACATCGGCCTAATAACCTCACATCTCATCACAATGTCCAGAATCAATGTGAATGAGCATACTCACACAATATTAAAGAGATGATAAACTCAAGCAATTCAAGTTCACAATAATATTATCAAAGCATTTCATCAATCATGAGTTCAATGTTCACACCAAGACAATTCATAATACACAATACATCATTAACAACACATTACCCTTTTCATTAAACTGCATTTATATCGATAAAGCTAATCAAATGAGTAATTTAACCCATCACCTCACTTCCATTGCTTCCCAACACACACAATGAAGGAAAATACAAGTTTCTACAAGTTTTAATAAGGTTTAGAGGTCTTGTCTTAATCAATCAAAAGTCACTCCAGGACTTGAGCTTTTCCCTCCAAACAATATCTAAAGCCACACAATCTAATCAAATAAGTAATCACAATGAGATTTTGAAACTAATAACACACATATCAAGCACTTTTAAAAATGGGTCAATTCGACTCAAAAAATAAATTCCAAAAAATAGGTTTGAAATTGAAAATCATAACTTAAATACGTTACCCAAAACATTTGAAACTCATTGGTGAAAGCCATTTCGAAAATGAAGGTGTATTCAACTCAAAATCACCATTTTACTTCAACACCCAGTTAGTCTTGAAAACCTTTACATTTTGCCAATCAAAAATCTCTATTTTTTTAATGTTAAAACCACAAATGATAATGGAGAATTGAAGACTTAGGGTTACAAACACTTACCCAAAAGATTTAGTATGATAAGTCTCCTCAAAATCACCTTCAGCTGTTCTTCAAAATTCAAAATGGAGAAATCCCAAAAAAATAAACTAAAAGGCTCCCATGTCTCGCTTTCGCAAACCCAAGGTTGCTTACGCGATCATCGCGATCCTAGTTCACAAAAAAGAACTCCGAAAAGTTGGCTAGTAATCACTTGCGCGAGTCGGCCTTCACTAAAGCGAAGGTTGCAAAAGCGACAACCACTCGCAAACGCGAAGGTTTAGGGGGGCCGACCCCTTGCAAACGTGACTAGTATATCGCGGAAACAATGTTTGCAAAATCGGAAAACCTCTCGTTAATGTGAGGCACACAGGGTAATAGAAAATTCATCCAACTCTCAAAATTCCTAAATGATCCTCAGAATTCGTTCGGAACCCATATACACAAATTAAATATGTAACTCGACAATACTCAACGTGTCAAATATAATGGAACTATTGAAATACAAATCTGAGGTCTCCTAGACCCGAATCTCGTGTAAGTCTCAATAAACTAACACAACACCTAAAAAGGACAAACTAGCTCGGGACCTCTTAAAATTCAACCAAGATCTCTTCCTAAGCCTAAAATCATCTCCCGAATTTAGTGGAATTGTCAGAAATTCGATCCGGACATCCAAACTCCAAATGTTGAACAAAGTCAACCTAAAGGCTAAATTCTTACCAATTTTCAAGTTAGGACCTCAAATCCAGAAAAATACTCCGAATGTAACACTCCGAAAACTAGTAGGCTAAACTAGAGCTTAACATGAGCGTTAGAGTCGTAAATGTAACTCCCCGAACTTCAAAAATAAAGGGTTTCGTGTTAGGACGTCAAGGTACGACCCCCAAGGACCAATCATGGGTCCTTGAGGAAGACCCTAGAAAAGTTGTCTGGACAGTGACCCACGAAGGGAACCTACGCCACGTAGGTCAACCCACACCCATGGGTGAGGGGCCTGACCGGCCCTAAAAATCAAGCCCCACAACCCAACCCATGCTTCACCAACACGGGCCGTAGGTCCAACCACGGTCCGTCAGTGGTGGGTCGTGGATGGTCACCTGGAAGTTGATTTGGAGGGTTAAGTTAGGGGCATTTTGGGGTTTTCCAGGTTTAATTAATACTAAGTGAGGTTGTTTTAGCCTATTTTAGAACACATATATAAGGATTTAAACTCACTAAATTTACTCATCTTCCTCATTATTCCAAAATCCCAAATAAAAACCAACTTTTCCCCAAATATTCTCTCTCTAGAACTTCAAAGAAAAAGAAGAAAGAAGTTGGAGCTAGGGTTCAAGGAGCAAGGTTTTCTTCTCAAATTCATTGGATTTCATTGCCAAGGTATGGTAGTTCTTCATACATGGATATAATTCATCCATGGAGCCCCTTCAAAACCCCAAATTCAAAGATGGAAATTCCCCAAAAGCTAGGGTTTTACTCCAAGTCATGGGTTCCTTTAAAAAATGATTCTAATGATTTAATTACTTATACTATGATTGAATTGATGATTTATTATGGTTTTTATGTTGAAATCCCCAAGAATCCATGAAATCCCCCATATTACTCAATTTTGATCTTGTGACGTGGGTTTGTTGATGAAAGAAGAGTATTATGAGATTTTACATGTAGTGATTTGATTACTTGAATTATGATTATATCCATGTCTAATGTAGTGAATTCTATTTGTGTTGATTGAATATGATCATTGATCCTTGAAGGGTAAAGTATGAGAATTATGCATGATTATGAGATTTATGTATATGCTTTAAGAACACTTTGAGAGTAAAGTGATTATGATTATGATCTAGTTGTTGTGTTGTTGAAAGGTTATCCTCATATACACACTTACATATGAATATGATATGATGTGAGAGGTTTTCTCACAATATGACGATTCTAAGGTTGAAAGACTACTCTCACCTATTGAATCTAGGAGCTATCTTATGAGTTATGTTGGATTGAGTGTCAAGACATTATTCCATGAAATTTGATTTAAGTCAAGACTTAATATGAACTCTGTGGGAATTAATGCTCAGCACCGAGTGGATATTTATATGAGATGGGAGCCCTCACAATAGTAGAGATCGGGTTTCTAGGAACAATCTCTTGGGATGGAAGCCCTCACGATAGTAGAGGCCGGGTTTCTAGTAGCAATCCCCTTGTCCCATAAACTATGTGCCCTCATAGGTCTTTAGATAGTGGATCTACCTAAGCTAAGAGTATGGTTCTACCTTAGGCAAGTAGGACAACCCCTTTTCGGTGTGGGGTAGATACCAGATTCCATGTTAAGCTCACATAGTCTATGTCGGTTAAGGTTTATACCACTATGATAGTATAAACAATAATATGAATTATGAACTATAGCTACTCAAGAAGCTTTACTTAGTATGGGTGCGATTATGGGATCTTATTCATGCATTGCACAAGTATGCTTTGAGGGTATTTATGATATGTTTATCTTATGATATGATGATCTATAAGTTGATTATGCTTATGACTTATGTTTTTTCCACTATCTTCAAAATGATGTTTCAACATAGTAAATTGCATGCATTCAACTAAAATGTCCTTTTTAGCATTATTTCAATGTTTTTATGCATGACTATCATACTTAGTGCATTTTTGTACTAACACATGCTTTTTCTACATTTTCCCCAAGTGTAGGGTCTGGTTCTCAAGGTGGTCATCATTGTGGCTAAAGCTTTGATTTGCTTATTCTCCTAGCTTGTTTGTGATTCCTCATGATTTGAGGATGGATGTTATCTTTGTAGTTCTTTTCTTGTATTTCCTTTACGGACTATGTTGTATGGGCTGTGACCCTATTTCTTTCAAGTATTGTAATAGATGGCTATATTGAGACAAGTCTAGACTTCCGCTTTCCTTTATCAAAAATTTTGGACTTGAAATGAATTTTTACTCTTTATTCTTCTATTCTTATGCTATGATACGCTACGAGGCTTGTATGAGGCTTCTTGGAGTCTTGTATGCCGTGTCACATCTAGTAGAGTCTTGTTCATGAGTGTGAAGCGCGCCACATTTCTGAATGAGAGGCTACTAGATGATTAGTAAACTACACTTCTTCCATTACTCTTAAGTCATGCCATAAAGTTTAATTCTATAAAGTCCCTCTCTTAATCCTTCTCTTGTGTCTTTAGGAAATGAATACACGAAGGGCTAATGCTAGAAGAATAGAGAGTGACAATGTGATTGAAGAAGCTCCTCAAGCTAATCAAGCTCTGATTGATCCTTCGGTTATGTCGAATGTGGAGGTTAGGTCGGCTTTTCAAATGTTGGCCCAAGCTTTGACAACTCAAGCTCAAGTTGTGACGGCTCAAGCCAACAGAGAGGTTGTAGCTCTGGTGAATCCTAATGTGAGTTTGGCAACTTTAAGAGTGAGGGATGTTTCAAGAATGAACCCCCCCGAATTGCATGGCTCCAAAGTGGAAGAGGATCCTCAAGAATTTGTGGAAGAGGTTTATAAAGTACTTGCTATTATGGGGGTGACTTCGGTAGAGAAAGCAGAGTTGGCTGCTTACCAATTGAAAAGTGTTGCTCAAGTGTGGTATAATCAATGGAAGAGAAATAGGCCGGTAGGAGTAGGTCCCATAGAGTGGGAGGTGTTTAAATCGGCGTTTCTTGATAGGTTCTTTCCCCGAGAGTTGAGGGAAGATAAGGTGGAAAAGTTCATTAACCTTCATCAAGGAAGCATGAGTGTGAAAGAGTATTCACTAAAGTTCACTCAATTGTCCAAGTATGCTCCAACTATGGTGGCGGATTCGAGGGATGAGATGAGTAGGTTTTTGACGGGTGTGTCCGGCTTGGTAGTAAAAGAATGTCGTTCAGTAATGCTCCATCATGATATGGATATCTCACGTCTTATGCTGTATTCCCAACAAATAGAGGAAGAGAAACTCAAGAAAAAGAATAGAGAGGTGAAAAGAGCTAGGACCGGTGATGGGAACTTCTCCAATGCTAAGTCCGATGGACAAGGTAGACCAAGGTTCAAACAAAGGTTTTCCAACCAAGGCTCCTCTAGTGCTCCAAGGGTCAACAAAGATAGGGTTTCCAACCCTAAACCTCAAGGAAGTAATAGTGGTGGTTCTTATATGGCTAGGCCTAATTGTACAAAATGTGGAAGTAAACATGATGGTAAGTGCCTAGTTGGCTCGGACAGCTTCTATGGTTGTGGAAAGAGTATCCACAAGATGAGAGATATCCCGATGCTCATGGCCAAGGGAAGAGAAGGCAAGCAAACTTCTCCAAGCGGTTCAAACTCTAATGCCCCAAAGCAAAACCGTTTTTATGCTCTTCAATCTTGAGACCAAGAGAGCTCACATATGTTGTGACCGGTATGTTAAAAGCCTTTCTTATTGATGTGTATGCCTTGTTATATCCCGATGCTACTTTGTCCTTTGTGACTCCTTATGTCGCCATGAAGTTTGATATACTTCCCGAAGCGTTAGTGGAACCTTTTTTGGTTTCTACCCCGGTTGGTGACTTGGTGGTGGCTAAGAGGGTGTATAGAAGGTGTCCCATTTGCTTGTCCTATAGAGTTACTTTGGTGTATTTGGTAGAGTTAGGCATGTTAGAATTTGATGTGATTTTGGGTATGGATTGGTTGCATGCATGTTATGCCTCTATCGATTGTAGGACTCGGGTGGTTAGATTCCAATTTCCAAATGAGTCTGTCTAAGAGTGGAAGGGAGGAAATTCTATGCCTAGAGGTCAATTTATCTCTTGTCTTAAATCTAGGAAGATGATCTCCAAAGGGTGTATTTACCATATTGTTAGGGTGAGGGATGTTGAATTTGAAACCCCTTCTCTAGAGCCGGTTTCGGTAGTGAATGAGTTACCGTAAGTTTTTCTCGATGATTTACTCGGTATTCCTCCTGATCGGGAAATAGATTTTGGTATTGACCTTTTACCGGATACACAACCTATCTCTATTCCTCCTTATAGATAGCTCTGGCCGAGTTGAAAGATCAACTAAAAGATTTATTTAATAAGGGCTTTATCCGACCGAGTATCTCTCTATGGGGTGCTCCGGTGTTGTTTGTTAGAAAGAAGGATGTGTCTCTTAGAATGTGCATCGATTATCGTCAATTGAATAAAGTTTCCATTAAGAACAAGTATCCACTTTCGAGAATTGATGACTTGTTTGATCAACTTCAATGAGCTAGTTATTTCTCAAAAATTAACCTTCGTTCGGGGTATCGCCAGTTGAGGGTGAGAGGGGTTGATATTCCCAAGATGGCTTTCAGAACTCGGTATGGACATTATGAATTCCTTGTGATTTCATTTGGCTTAACTAATGCTCCTGCGACATTTATGGACCTAATGAATAGAGTATTTAGGTAATACCTAGACATATTTGTAATTGTGTTTATCGATGATATTTTGATCTATTTAAGGAGTGAGAATGATCATGAGGACCATTTGAGAATTGTGTTGCAAGTTCTTAAGGACCACCAACTCTTTGCAAAGTTTAGCAAGTGTGAATTTTGGTTGAGATCCGTAGCTTTCCTTGGTCATATTTATCAAGCAAGGGTATTGAGGTAGATCCTAAGAAGACGGATGAGGTCAAGAGTTGGCCTAAACCTCTAACTCCTTCCTATATTAGAAGCTTTTTGGGTTTTGTCGGTTACTATAGAAGGTTTGTTGAGGAATTTTCTTCCATTGCTTCTCTTTTGACAGCTTTGACTCAAAAGAAAGCTAAGCTTGTGTGGTCGGAAGCTTGTGAGAAAACTTTCCAAGAGTTGAAAGATAGACTTACTTCTGCTCCGGTGTTAACCTTACCAGAAGGTACGAATGGTTTCATGGTATATTGTGATGCCTTTAGAGTGGGGTTGGGATGTGTGCTCATGCAAAGCGGTAAAGTGATTGCCTATGCTTCAAGGCAACTTAATGTCCATGAAAAGAATTATCGAGCCATGATCTTGAATTAGCGGCGATTGTGTTTGCCTTAAAAATATAAAGGCATTATTTGTATGGGATCCATGTGGATGTTTTCACCGATCACAAGAGTCTTCAATATGTATTTAGTCAAAAGGACTTGAATCTTCGACAAAGAAAGTGGCTAGAACTCTTGAAGGATTATGATATGAGTGTCCTTTATCACCCCGGCAAAGCCAATGTGGTAGCAGATGCACTTAGTAGATTGTCCACGGGTAGTGTGGCTCATGTAGAGGATGAAAAGAAAAAATTGGTTCGTGATGTGCATAGGTTGGCTCGGCTATGTGTTCAACTAGTGGATTCCACCAATGGTGGTGTCATACTCCATAATGGTTCCAAATCGTCCTTTGTAATAGATGTGAAGTCTAAGAAAGACCTTGATCCTATATTAGTTGAGTTGAAAGATTCGGTACTCAAGAAGTCCGTTGAGTTTTTCTCCCAAGGGGCAGATGGGGTGCTTAGGTTAGGTACCAATGTCGGTTATGTGTTCCGAATTTTGATGGTTTGAGGGAACAAATTTTACAGGAAGCTCATAGTTCTCGGTATTCTATTCATCCGAGAGCCACCAAGATGTACTGTGATCTACGGAAAGTCTATTGGTGGAATGGGATGAAGAAAGATATTGCGGGATTTGTAGCCAAATGTCCTAATTGTCAACAAGTTAAGGTTGAGCATCAAAAGCCGGGAGGCTTGTCCCAAGATATAAGTATTCCCACTTGGAAGTGGGAAGATGTAAATATGGACTTTATTGTGGGTTTGCGTTGCACCCAAAGGAAACATGATTCTATTTGGGTCATTATAGATCGGATGACAAAATCAGCCCACTTCATTCCCGTCAAGGTTTCCTTTTCGGTGGAAGACTATGCCAAGTTGTATATAAGGAACATAGTGAAGTTGCATGGAGTTTCTTTATCTATTATTTTCCATCGGGGTACTCAATTTACTTCTCACTTTTGGAAGTCATTCCAAAAAGGTCTTGGCACGAAGGTGAATCTTAGCACAACTTTTCACCCCCAAACGGATGGACAAGCGGAACACACCATTCATGTAACACCCTGTATCCAAAAACAAACCAACCAGCAGATTTCTAGAAGTTTCAGGTGGAACCCACGAACCGTAGGGTGACCTACGTTCCGTCTTGATGGTCCGTGGTTCACCACCTACAGTCCCTCCCAGAAAAGGCCCAGAAAATTATTCTAAGTCCAGACCTACACAAGGACCTACCGACTATAGGCCAGACCCCCAGACAAAAGTTTCTAAGGCATGACCCACAGCCGAACCCATAGACCGTAGGTCAGGCCATAGACCGTGGTCCTATTCCGTGGAACGAGGCCCCAAAATCTAGTCCCAAAACCCCGTTGACGGTTGACCAACACGGACTGTTGGTCCATCCACGGTCCGTCGGCCAGTTTCGTCGGTGGCCTCGTTAACTTTTAAGTCAGGGGTCGTTTGGTATTTTCCCTATGTGTTGGACCCCTAAACTACGTCGTTTAACCCCTAAACTACATAGTTTTGATAAGTTTTAGCCTAGTAAACTAATTAAAACCTAACCTAATCAATCATTAATAAAAAATTCATCAAACTTAGAGCAAAATAAAGGAGAAAGTTGAGCAGCCCTAGTTCAAGAACGCAACGAGTGTTCATTCGTTCCAGCCCTGAAATCAAAAGATTTCTCGGTGAATTTTGTCACCAGGTATGTGGGATTTCACTAGTGGTTTCCTTTCACCCATTAGGTCCCTAGAATTCAATCAGATTCTTGATTCCCTTCATATTATCTAGACCTAGGGTTTCTAGAATCTCAGAAAATTATTATGAATTAGTTACTGTAATGTTCCTAATTAGATTATCATGATATTAGTATTATTTTGCATAAATTCTTTCATAAGTTTAGAACCCTAGCTATGTAGTTCTTTTAGTTCATGAATTACACATGCTAGGTTAGTTATCTCAGTTATACATGCCTCAGATTTGAATGTTTCATTATTAGTACATTAATGTTGCATTTTTAGTTAGCATGTCAGTATTTTGAGCTATCCAGTATTATAGAAATTCACTCATAAACTGTTAATTACATAATCAATTGGGAGTAGCTTAAAACCCAGTAGACTAGGGTTAGTTACCCTCAAGTCCCAGAACTTCGTGCCCCTGTAGGTTATAAGTCCTCACTGTGGGCATCAATTTAGTGATCACGCCAATTATGCCTCTATACCTCTGGGTATATTTGGTCCTCTTGATGGGGTGTATACATTGGACTACACATTTAGCTCATGTGGTTTAATGTCGGTTATTAGTAGCTCCCTTATAGTCAGACTCTATTGCATTGACCATGTTATCAGTTACAGTCAGATTTTAGTCTCAACATGTTATAAACTTGGTCATTGCATTTAGTTAGTTCATGTTCAATATTTTTAGTATAGAATCATGCTTATCTTATCTCATTACTCAATTATATGCTTTGTTCAGTTATGTTTATTGTTCAGCTTTACTCTATCTTGCATTCTCAATACCTTTCAAGTACTGACGCATACGCTACACTACATCTTCTTATGATGCAGGTTCAGGTCCTCAACTTTCAGATCACGCATAGGTCGGTTCCCGATCTTCAGCTCAGCAGTATCAGTGATGAGTCCTCATTCTCCGAGGACGACATACATGTTTCTTTTTATTTTTAGTCTTTAGTTTCAGTTTTGTTAGATTTAGCTAGGGCATGTCCCAACATTTCTAGTCAGTTAGAGGCTTATTTTTAGACATAGTTAGATTCAGCTTTAGTTAAAGTCACCTCAGCGGATCTTGTAGAGTTAGAAATGGTAGACTTTGATGTCATTCTAGGCATGGATTGGTTACATTCCCGTTATGCCTCAGTCGATTGTAAAACTAGGATCGTTCATTTTCAGTTTCCAGACAAACCAATCTTAGAATGGAAGGGTAGTAGCTTAGTGCCTATGGGTCAATTCATTTCTTACCTTAAGACCAGAAAGATGATCTCTAAAAGTTATCTCTATCATCTATTTCGGGTTAAGGATTCAAGCTCCGAAACCCCAACTCTTGAGTCAGTTCCTGTAGTTAATAAGTTTCCTGAAGTGTTTCTAGAAGATCTTCCCGGAGTTCCTCCCGAAAGGGAAGTCAACTTTGGAGTTGATCTCCTTCCAGATACCCAACCTATTTCTATTCCTCCTTACAGAATGGCTCCAGCTGAGCTTAAGGAACTGAAAGAGAAGTTGAAAGACCTTCTAGATAAGGGCTTCATCAGACCTAGTATTTCCCCGTGGCACCAGTATTTTTCGTGAAAAAGAAAGATGGTTCTCTCAGGATGTGCATTGACTATCGGCAGTTGAACAAGGTAACGATCAAAATAAATATCCTATCCCCTGGATTGATGACTTGTTTGACCAACTTCAGGGTACTAGTCATTTCTCAAAGATAGACCTCAGATCAGATTATTATCAGCTCAGATTCAGAGATAGTGACATTCCGAAAACAACCTTCAGAACTAGGTATGGTCATTATGAATTTGTAGTTATGTCATTTGGACTAGCTAATGCTCCTGCAACTTTCATGGATTTGATGAACAGAGTGTTCAAGCAGTATTTGGACTTGTTTGTTATCGTTTTTATTGATGATATCCTCATTTACTCTAGGAATGAGGAAGAACATACGACTCATTTGAGGGTTGTCCTGCAAACTCTCAAAGATCACCAGTAATTCGCTAAGTTTAGCAAATGTGAGTTTTGGTTGCAATCTGTTGCTTTCCTTGGGCATATTGTGTCTAGCGAAATGATCTGAGTGGATTCTCAGAAAATAAAAGCAGTGAAACAATGGCCCAGACCTACCTCTCCTATAGATATCAGAAGTTTCTTGGGTTTGGCTGGTTATTACAAAAGTTTGTAGAAGGATTTTCATCCATAGCTTCTCCATTGACTAAGTTGACTCAGAAAAAGGTTAAGTTCCAATGGTCAAATAATTGTGAGAATAGCTTCTCAGAACTGAAAACTAGGTTGACTACAACTCCTATTTTGACTCTACCAGAGGGTTTAGACGGTTATGTGATCTATTGCGATGCATCTAGAGTCGTCCTAGGTTGCGTGTTGATGCAACGAGGTAAGTTTATAGCTTATGCTTCTAGACTACTCAAGGTGCATGAGAAGAACTATCCAACTCATGACCTCGAGCTTGCAGCTGTGGTGTTTGCACTTAAGATTTAGAGACATCACTTGCATGGTGTTCACTTAGATGTGTTCACAAAACCAGAGGAGATGGCTTGAGTTCCACAAAGATTATGATATGAATGTGCTTTACCATCCTGGTAAGGCCAATGTAGTAGCAGATGCTCTTAGTAGACTATTTATGGGTAGTGTAGCACATGTTGAGGAAGAAAGGAAAGAACTATCAAAAGATGTTCACAGGCTTGCTTGCTTGGGAGTTTGTCTTATGAGCATATCAGATGGTGGTGTAACAGTACAAAATGGGTCAGAATCTTCATTGGTAGCGGAGGTTAAGGAAAAGAAAAACAATGAACCTATATTGCTTCAACTAAGGTGTCATGCCCAAACTCGAGGGGCGCAACTGGCTCCTAATGCCAAAACTCAGGCCCGAGCTGACCCTACTGAACCATTTGCTACTAGCGCATGGCAGCCACACGCAATCAAGAAAATAAACAAGTATATCTCAGCTTAAAACTAAGCCCTCGACCGGCAAGGCCCCTGTCAACTGATCTATAAAAGAAACAGCTACTCCCAAGAGATCATATAAATAAATAGCCAACTAGTACAAAAGTCCTGATTGGACCGTCGAGGCCACCCTGATATCTAACCAAAACTGAAAGCACGTATATATCAAGATAATAAATCAAACATCTCACAAGCTTCAGTAAACCAACAAACTAGGTTAGTATGGCTATAACGTAGCTATACACCCCACACACTAGGCTGCAAGCCTCTAAGAGTAGTAAAGATTGGTGGGATAGGGCCCCAACCTACCCATAAAGATATATACAACAAAAGGTAACAAACCTCCCAACTCTGGCAGCTCCGGAGGAAAGGGGCTAGCCAATCGGATAGGAAGTCAATCCTGTTGTTGAGGAGGTCTACTGGATCGTCTGTCGGGACCTGCATGCATGAATGCAGCAACCCCAAGGCAATGAGACATCAGTACAAAATAATGTACAGAGTATGAAAAGCTATAGACTAAGTGAGAAAGTATCATAATATACCAAAAGTAATCATGTAAGGAAATCAAAATTTTAGATAAGCATGCTAACCCACTACTGAATCTAAAAATACAAAAAATAATCAAACATCAACCTAACCAAGCCCCCATAAGCTCGGCAGGTACAAACAACATACCACCTACCTAGGCCCCCATAAGCCCAGAAGGTGCTAAATCAATCTACATACCCCTATTGGTAGCCCCTTGTCTTTGTAAGAAGTCACATAGCCCTTTTTGGCAGCGATATAGCCCCGTAGGTAGCACATGGCCCTCTTAGGAAACATCATAGCTCTGTGGGGTGCACATATCCCTCTTTTGCATCAACATAGCCCTGTAGGCAACACATAGCCCTCTTTGGCGTCAAAATTACCCCGTAGGCAACACATAACACTCTTTTGCATCAATATTGCCTCGTGGGAAACACATAGCCCTCTTTGGAAATAACATAGTCCTATTAGACAACATCATAGCCCCCATAGGCAATTCATAGCTCAACAACTAACCACAATAGCCCCAAGGGCGACAACAAACAATTGAATAGGCTAAAGGCGAGCAATTTAGCTATAAACAATATATATGAATAATCTCCAAGTCGTTCCTAACTTAGGGTCGTTCTTAACAGATTATGAGTCCCTAAAATGAAGGTTTATAACCACTCAATCAGCCAACCACTCACAATTACATCTACAAGATCACCAACATTAACTACATCTAAGGAAACATGTCGAACGAAGGAAATAACCTTAACATACCTTTCCAATGAACGCTCGAAAGACCGTAGTTCCTTCACGAAAGTTGTTCCTTATGTCTTAAGCTTCACAAACACTATATATACACATATGTTATGCACCTATAAATAGTTCATAATTAATCTTAAATCGACAGATTTGCCATATTGCCCCAACTTGTCGAAACGTCTGTAGAAATTCATAAAAACAATCATAAAAGAGTCCCGAGATGATTACCTTAGTTAACCAAGTTTAAACCTTGAAGAAACACCAATAAATACAAATTTATATCTTTAAAAACCAGCTCTAAACGCAGCTAATAGAAGGGAAAAACGATTGTCACAGAGATCACGTTTCTAGGCACGAAGGGAACGCTTAATGGTAAAAATCATCAAAAACTAACCTTCATCATGCAAGAACTCCATAGGAAACCTCTCTTAAGCTTTATATCTGGTTTGGAAGTGAAAAGAAATGTTTTCATGGCTTAAAACGTTGAGTAAGCCGACATACCACATTTTTTTACCCGACCCGAATTCTGCCCCGGCAGTCCATAGTAAAACCCTCATAACTTTTTGCTCCGATGTCGGTTAGATACAAGGTTTTGTGCATTGAAAAGTAGACTCATAGGCCTTCGATTTAATGGGTGATAGGCCTTCTAACTCTTTATATATTGGGATAAAACATCCAAGACATTTGACCCAAATTTCAGAGAAATCTTTAAAAAGGAACTTACGATAACTTTCGCCAACTTTTATTTTGCTAGTTACCTAAATTCTAAACTTGAGATACAACCCTTGAGCACTTAAAATATGACATACAATATCATTCTTAATTTATTACCCACCCTCCTTGTCTTTCCACGAAGATATGAGTAAATTTAGACGTTTTGAAAAATCGGGGTGTTACATAAAGGGTGTAGTCCATCAGTAGAGGGTTGAGGTTTTCTCCCAAGGGGGAGATGGTGTGCTTCACTATCAGGGTCGATTATGTGTTCCTAAGGTGGGTGAGTTGAGACAGCAGATTCTTGCAGAAGCCCATAACTCCAGGTATTCTATTCATCCAGGCGCCACTGAGATGTACCGTGATCTGCGGGAAGTCTTTTGGTGGAATGGTATGAAAAGGGATATAAGAGATTTTGTGGCTAAGTGCCCTAATTGTAAGCAAGTGAAGGTAGAACATCAGAAACCGGGGGTATGACTTAAGAGATCAACATTCCTACTTGGAAGTGGAAAGTGATCAACATGGATTTCATTACAGGGTTACCTCGTACACGCAGACAACATGACTCCATTTGGGTGATAGTTGACAGAGTTACTAAGTCTGTGCACTTTTTGGCTGTCAAGACTACAGATTTAGCAGAGGACTACACCAAGCTTTACATTAATGAGATAGTAAGGTTGCATGGGGTTCCTTTGTCTATCATCTCAGATAGAGGTCCTCAGCTTACCTTCATTTTTGGAAGTCATTTCCGAAAGGCCTTGGTACTCAGGTTAATCTTAACACAACATTTCATCCACAGACGGATGGTCAGGCAGAGCGTACCATTCAGACCTTAGAGGATATGTTGAGAGATTGTATGATCGACTTCAAGGGTAGTTAGGATGATCACCTTTCTCTTATAGAGTTCGCCTGCAATAATAGCTACCATTCCAGTATTTAGATGGCCCCTTATGAGGCATTATATGGGTGTACATGTAGATCTCCAATTGGTTGGTTTGAAGTAGATGAAACAGCCTTGATAGGACTAGATTCGGTTCATGATGCTATGGAAAAAATTCAGCTCATTAGAGGTAGACTTAAGACAGCCCAAAGTCGCTAGAAGTCCTATATAGATGTAAGGAGAAGGGACTTGGTGTTCCAAATTGATGATTAGGTTTTCCTGAAAGTATCACCTATGAAGGGGGTGATGAGATTTGTCAAGAAATGGAGCTCAATCCTAGATATGTAGTCCCTTACAAGATATTGAAAAGAGTTGGTAAAGTGGCTTATGAGTTAGAGTTGCCAGCAGAACTAGCAGCAATGCATCTGATTTTTCACATTTCGTTGTTGAAGAAGTGTGTGGGTGATCCAACATCTATAGTACCTTTAGAAAGTGTGGTTGTGAAGGATAGCTTCATTTATGAGGATGTACCAGTTGAGATTCTTAATCCTCAGGTCCGAAGGTTGAGAAACAAAGAAGTCGCTTCAGTTAAGATTTTGTGGAGGAGTCAGTCCGTAGAGGAAGCTACTTGGGAAGCAGAAGCAGCCATGAAGGCCAAGTATCCTCATCTCTTTCCTTTCGATTCCATTCCAGCGTGAGGTAATAGTTCCTCTTCAGTTTTTCAGTCATTCATGCATAACTTCAGTCTTAGTATCTTGTTCCTTCAACTTATACTTGCACTTTCAGCGTATTTGCATGTTCTTGGAACTTAGTTCAGTTAGAAATCAGTTTCCAGTGTTTAGTAGTAGGGTTTGCAGTTGTTTCCCTCCATATTCAGCTAGTTTAGTCTTCATTCAAGGACGAATGTTCCTAAGGGGGAGATAATGTAACACTCCGTATCTGAAAACAGACCAACCAGCAAATTTCTAGAAGTTTCAGGTGCAACCCACGGTTGCTACCCACAGACCGTAAGTTTTCATCAGTTCCAGCCCTAAAATCGAAAGATTTCTTCGTGAATTTCATCACCAGGTATGTGGGATTTCACTAGTGGGTTTCTTTCACCCATTAGGTCCCTAGAATTCAATCAGATTCTTGATTCCCTTCATATTATCTAGATCTAGGGTTTCTAGAATTTCAGCAGATTATTATGAATTAGTTACTGTAATGTTCCTAATCAGATTATCATGATATTAGTATTTTTTTTTGCGTAGATTCTTTCATAAATTCAGAATCCTAGCTATGTAGTTCTTTTAGTTCATGAATTACACATACTAGGTTAGTTATCTCAGTTATACATGCCTTAGATTTGAATGTTTCATTATTAGTACATTAATGTTGCATTTCCAGTTAGCATGTCAGTATTTTGAGCTATCCAATATTACATAAATTCACTCATAAACTGTTAATTACATAATCAATTGGGAGTAGCTTAATACCAAGTAGACTAGGGTCAGTCACCCTCAAGTCCTAGACCTACGAGCCCCCGTAGGTTATAAGTCCCCTCAGTGGGCATCAGTTTAGTGATCACGCCAGTCATGCCTCTATACCTCTGGCAGGGTATATTAGGTCCTCTCGATGGGGCGTATACATCGGACTCCACATTTTTTTCTCGTGTGGTTTTATGTTGGTTATTAGTAGCTCCTTTATAGTCAGACTCTATTGCATTGACCATGTTTTCAGTTACAACATACATATTTCAGTCTCAGCATGTTATAAACTTGGTCATTGCATTCAGTTAGTTCATGTTCAGTATTTTCAATATAGCATCATGCTTATTTTATCTCATTGCTCAGTTATATGTTTTGTTCAATTTTGTTTATTGTTTAGCTTTACTCTATCTTGCATGCTTAGTACCTTTCAAGTACTGAAGCATACTCTGTGCTACACCTTCTCGTAATGTAGGTTCAGGTCCTCAGGTTTCAGATCACACATAGGTCGGTTCCTGATCTTTAGCTCAGCAGTATTAGTGGTGAGTCCTCATTCTCCGAGGACGACATACATGTTTCTTTTTATTTTTAGTCTTAAGTTTCAGTTTTGCTAGATTTAGCTGGGGCATGTCCAAACACTTCTAGTCAGTTAGAGGCTTATTTTTAGACATAGTTAGATTCAGCTTTAGCATTTGAGTTTGACCTTTCAGTTGTTGTTAAACTCTCAGTTTTTTATATATTCAGATAGTTTATGGGTTTTCCCCATCATTTCAGTTTTTTGATGATTTAAGCTTCCGCATAGTACTTTTTTCATTCAGTTATCTTTAAGTATGCTTATGATATGCCAGCAGGGTTAGCTTGGGGTCACTCGTGATCCTAGGTCCCGTGTCCGCTTCCTGGGGGTAGCTTCGGGATGTGACAATTCAGACCTTGGAAGACATGTTGAGGGCATGCGTGATAGATTTTAAAGGTAATTGGGATGACCATTTGCCACTAATAGAGTTTTCCTACAATAATAGCTATCACTCAAGTATTAGTATGGCTCCTTTTGAAGTCTTGTATGGTAGGAGATGTAGTTCTTCGGTTGGTTGGTTTGAGGTTGGTGAAGTTGCTTTGATAGGTCCCGAGCTAGTTTAGGAAGCCATTGAGAAAGTTTGGCTTATTAGAGAGAGGTTGAGAACGACTCAAAGTAGATAAAAGTATTATGTCGATGTGATAAGATGGGATCTAGAATTTGAAGTTAATGAGTTGGTATATTTGAAGATCTCACCCATGAAGGGCGTGATGCGATGCGGCAAGAAAGGGAAACTTAGTCCCCGGTATGTAGGCCAATACCAAATTTTGAGACGAGTTGGTAAAGTTGCCTATGAATTAGATTTGCCAAATTAGTTGGCCCCGGTTCATCCGGTATTTCATGTTTCTATGCTTAAAAAGTGTTGGGGATCCGACATCCATCATTCCCCTAGAAGGGTTGAGTTGACAAAAGTCTTTCATATGAAGATGTTCTGATAGAAATCCTAGACCGGTAAGTCAAGAGATTGAGAAACAAGGAAATAGCTTCCATGAAGGTCTTAGGGAGAAATCACTTAGTTGAGGATGCTACTTGGGAGGCTGAGGCCGATATGAAGTCCCGATATCCTCATCTTTTTCCTTCTACTCCTATTCAAGCTTGAGGTAAGTAGTTCCTCTTGAGTTTTCTTGTTTGGGAGTCATGTGTGTTATATGTGTTTTTCCATGATTTCATTATGTTGTGCATGTTCTTAAGAAATTCATGTTTAGTAAGAAAATGAGTTTTGATGATTGATTTTTCTCATGTTGATGTACATTGAGTAAGAGTTGCCTATATGCTTCATGAGATGAATTGTTGAACATGCTTAGTTGTGTTTTTGAAAGTAAATTGCATAAATTCTCTTTTGAGGTTGTGTTGAGCATGGTTTTAGTTGGAGAAGGTAGTTCCTCCTATGAATATGAGAAATGTTGAGTTTTGGTGCATAATGGGTTGTTAGATGTAGTTCCTACTTCCTTGTGTTGCATTGATTATGTTTGAGATGGAGTTGATGTTTCCTCCTTTGAATTGCAAGGACCAACCATGGGTCCTTGAGGAAGACCCTAGAAAAGTTGCCTGGACAGTGACCCACGAAGGGGACCTACGCCCCGTAGGTCAACCCATACTCGTGGGTGAGGGGGCCGTAGGTCATGCCCCGAAAATCAAGCCCCACAACCCAACCCACGCTTCACCAACATAGGTCATGGATCCAACCATAGTCCGTCAGTGGGGGGTCGTGGATGGTCACCTGGAAGCTGATTTGGAGGGTTAAGTTAGGGGAACTTTGGGGTTTTAAGGTTTTAATTAATACTAAGTGAGGTCGTTTTAGCCTATTTGAGAACACCTATATAAGGATTTAAATTCACTAACTTTAGTCATCTTCCTCATTATTCCAAAATCCCAAATCAAAATCAACTTTTCCCCAAATATTCTCTCTCTAGAACTTCGAGGAAGAAGAAGAAGGAAGTTGGAGCTAGGCTTCAAGAAGCAAGGTTTTCTTCTCAAATTCATTGGATTCCATTACTAAGGTATGGTAGCTCTTCATCCACGGAGCCCTTTCAAAACCCCAATTTCAAAGATGGAAATTCCCCGAAAGTTAGAGTTTTACTCCAAGTCATGGATTCCTTTCAAAAATGATTCTAATGATTTAGTTACTTTATATTATGATTAAATTGATGATTTATTATGGTTTTTATGTTAAATTCCCCCACATTACTCAATTATGATCTTGTGATGTGGGTTTGTTGATGAAAGAAGAGTATTATGAGATTTTACATGTAGTGATTTGATTACTTGAATTATGATTATATCCATGTCTATTGTAGTGAATTCTAGATGTGTTGATTGATTATGATACTTGAAGGGCAAAGTATGCGAATTATGCATGATTATGAGATTTATGTATATGCTTTAAGAACACTTTGAGAATAATGTGATTATGATTATGATCTAGTTGTTGTGTTGTTGTAAGGTTATCCTCATATACGCACTTGCGTATGAATATGATATCATGTGAGAGGTTTTCTCACAATATGATGATTCTAAGGTTGAAAGGCTATTCTCACATATTGAATCTAGAAGCTATCTTATGAGTTATGTTGGATTGAGTGTCAAGACATTATTCCATGAATATGAATTTAAGTCAAGACTTAATATGAACTCCGTGGAAATTAATTCTTAGCACCTAGTGGATATTGATATGAGATGGGAGCTCTCACGATAGTAGAGGTCGGGTTTCTAGGAACAATCTCTTGGGATAGAAGCCCTCACGATAGTAGAGGCCGGGTTTCTAGTAGCAATCCCCTTGTCCCATAAACTATGTGCCCTCATAGGTCTTTACCTAGTGGATCCACCTAAGATAAGAGTATGGTTCTACCTTAGGCAAGTAGGACAACCCCTTTTCGGTGTGGGGTAGACACTGGATTCCATGTTAAGCTCACATGGTCTATGTCGGTTAAGATCCCACTATGATAGTATGAACAAGAATATGAATTATGAACTATAGCTACTCAAGAAGCTTTACTTAGTATGGGTGAGATTATGGAATCTTATTCATGCATTGCACAAGTATGCTTTGAGGGTATTTATGATATGTTCCTCTTATGATATGATGATCTATGAGTTGATTATGCTTATGACCTGTGCTTTTTCCACTATCTTCAAAATGATGTTTTAACATAGTAAATTGCATGCATTCAACTAAAATGTCCCTTTTAGCATTATTTCAATGTTTTTATGCATGTCTATCATACTTAGTGCATTTTTGTACTAACCTATGCTTTTCCTACATTTTCCCCAAGTGTAGGGTCCAGTTCTCAAGGTGGTCATCATTGTGGCTAAAGCTTGGATTTTCTTATTCTCCTAGTTTGTTGGTGAGTCCTCATGATTCAAGGATGGATGTTATCTTTGTAGTTCTTTTCTTGTATTTCCTTTTCGGACTATGTTGTATAGGCTGTGACCCTATTTCTTTCAAGTATTGTAATAGATGGCTATATTGAAACAAGTCTAGACTTCCGCTTTCCTTTATGAATCTTTTTTACTTGAAATGCGTTTTTACTCTTTATTGTTCTATTCTTATGTTATGATATGCTAAGAGGCTTGTATGAGACTTCTCGAAGTCTTGTACGTCGTGTCACATCTAGGGGGTATCCCTGGGTCTTGACACTGAATCTTAAGCCGGCAACTCCCTTAGGCCAATTTTCACATTTCGAGACTGATGGAATCACTGAAATTCCATTTCGAGGCTCGAAACTCTAAAAGACACCAAAAACCATTTCTTAACAACTTTAGTCTTTCAAAACTCAAAAACTTTCTCAACATGCAACTTTTTACTCGAAATCAATATCAAAATCCAATTTAAAAAGACTCGGGGTAATATCGAGAAGGGTACAATTGTTATTTTATGAAAATTTCTAAAAATGGCTAACCAGATCAGTACAAAATTACTATTGTACCGATCTTCATGAAGTACATGATTTTCAAAGAAAACTATATTTCCTAATTCATTTTTTTGTTGTTGGTTTTACATTTGCACATGTTGTTTCTTTTGCAGGGAAAATTTTTCATCAAGCATCTATTCAAAGCGCATAACCAGTGATGATTAGCCAATAATCACTAAAACAATATTTCTAGATTAATTTTTTAAAAAAAACTTTCATCAACATGCAAAGTCTATAGATTTGTGATTAAATATATTTTTGTTTTTATTTAAATTTTGTGTTATTGTAAGTATTTTAATGGGAGCTTTAGAAGATATAATGTGGAAATTAAAAATTCATATATTTTTTTTATGAGGATTGTATTGCTACAAAAATATATAATTTTAGGGATAGAAAAGGCGATATATCAATTTTTTTAGTCTAAAAAATATCATTATCTTCTCTCCCCCTTTTTTGTTGGTCTTTTTCCTATTTATTTTTATAATATTTTAAGTATTTCTTGATCATAGGTTATTATATACTGCAATAAATTATATTTATATATAATAATATAGTTAAGGAAATAGAAAGTGATATGAGATCTCTCTTTGGCCAAGAAATACAATCGTAATATTTTTTTACTTTTTCTCTATTTATTTTTATTTATGAGCTATATTAATATCACTCATTTTAACTCTTTTAATTGGATTAAATATATGCAATTATAAGAAATTAAAAGAATCATTTTTTAAAAAAAATTAATATAAAAATTAGTGGTCTTTATTTTCACATTATTTCCACAACTTTGTATTATTATAGCCCCTTAAATAATTAATAGACGTAGTCATGATATTATTTGTTATTCAATATTGTAGTTTTAAAAATAGATACATTTTAAGACTTAGTAGAAATTAGCACATCTAGTACGTACATTTTATATTCATGTTTTAGTTTGACTTGAACAATAAAATAAAGGTTATTGAATGGTGATGTGCTTGTGTTTATGAATGTTGACAAGAGCTCGAAAAATTGTGCATTGATTTCGTTTTTGTCTTCTATTTTTTAATGATATAGGTTGTAGAAAATTTCTCTTTAATTTATATTTTATATGAATTTGTTTTATTGTCGCCAGTATATAATTTCTTTTGGTTAAAAAAAGCAACTTATTTTTTTTTGTCAGAAAAAGAGTTAATATATTAATACTCCCCCCGTTACACAAAGAGTGACCTGGTTTGACTTGGCACAAAGTTTTAGAAAATAAAGAAGACTTTTGAATCTTGTGGTCCTAAATTAAAGTTATGTCAAGTGTACTAAATTACCCTTCAATCTTGTGGCTTTAAACATGCCACATGGAAAGCTGAAATTAAAATGTTACTAAAAAAGGAAAGAGGTCATTCTTTTTTAAACAGACTAAAAAGGAAAGGAGGCCATTCTTTTGGAAACGGAGGGAGTAATAATTAAGGAGGGCAATGTATAGGTGCATCCACCATATTGGTATGCTCGTTTCCGTTAAATTGCGTCACATCCCGACCCTGGAAATAATTTGTAGTATTGTTCGTTAATCTAGTATACATAGTTCCTAAAATGTCTGCTTCCACCTGCTTTTGGGCATACACTGGAGGAACTAGCAAAATGTTTGGTTCATCAAAAACTGCAATCTTCGTCCCCTCATTTGCCAAGATGTATGCTGCTCTATTCTGCTCCCGAAACACATGGGTCATCTTGGTGATTTCCAATTTCTACATTAAGTACCTACACTCAACAACAATGTTTTCATATAGTGTGTTGTTATTATTGTTTGTAAGCATTTGAATAGTCTCAACATAATCAGAGTTTATTTCAAGCGGGGTGAGCTTGTGATTTATAACTATTTGGAGCCCTCGCCGCATTGCTAACAACTCAGCTCTAGTAGTGTTGGTGTGGGGAGTATGCTCTGTAAAACCAACGATCCAGTGGTCTAGGTGGTTCCTAACCAATCCTCATATACCCCCAAGGCCAGGGTTGTGTTTCACAAAGGCATCCACATTCAACTTGTAGGTTCCCGGGTCAGGGGGTTTCCATTTGACTGTAGTGGTTGTCTTCCTTGGCTTTGTAGTGCTTTGCTTGCCAATGAGCAAGTTGTATTCGTTGGCATGTGATGAGTCCACAAATTGGACTCATTTAGGGCTATATTTTAATAGAAATTGTGTCCTCAAATGCTTATTTTATCTCAATATCTGATGAAAACCCTTATGTTTCAGGTATTTGAAGTTTGAAGGAAAACATGGATACTACATCGCAAAAAGGAACGAAAAGGCTGAAAAGAACGAAGAAATGAAGGTATGAGAATCGCCGAGTCCACTTGGCAAGTAGCCGAAGGGTCTTACTTCGCCTTTTGTTCTAGTGTGATGTGCCCAGAATGAAAGGATCAAGTCGGTGGAAAAAGGGAGCAGTCGGCGCATCGCCGAGAAGTTCCGTGAAACAGTACCATGTTGCCCAATGAACCAGATCACGACAATGCTAAAGGCTGGTGCAAGACGGCGGTGAACTACACCAAAAGGCGAATCGCCGAGTTGATCAGCGATTCCGACTAACGACGCCGAATGATCCACTGCAGCACAAATCTGTGAAAAATATAAATACGAGTTAGAGTTGTAGTTTTAGGTGTCAAACAATTATTTTAATTTTCATATAGAATAGTACTTTTTGATATTTTTGCTCTAAGTTTGAGAGGGTTTTGAAGATTTGAAGATCCAAAGGGTTTCATCTTCAAGATTTGGGTTTGGGTCTCTTGGATTCTTCAATTTTGGCCTGTATCAAGACTTAAATCTTCATACCCAGTTGAATGCAATCTCAATTTGGTAGAAATTTCTATCTCTTATACATGTGTGGCTAAAAACCCCAATTCTTGGGGTGTGATTTAGCGAATATGGGTTAAGATAATTGTTGGGTCTTGCTTGCTAATAGTTTAATCGTAGTTTAATTGTGATTTTGTTTAGTAGTTGCGGATGAATTTAATGAATTTGTAGTTGCAAATACAAGTGTATTTATGTGTTTTTGGCTTGCTCGAGAGAGAGGTCGTAAAACTAAAACTACTAAATTGATAGCCAGTGCGAGTGGGTCGACATGAGGTTCATCTTGAGAGAGTGAACCCTAGTCCCATGTCCACATACTCAGCTCGAGAGAGTGAGTGGGTTAAGGTAGAGGTTGTTCTTCATGCGGAAAGTGAGTGTCCGAGAGGAACCCGCTTGAAACGGGATAAGTTGCTCGAGAGAGAGCTTATTCCCCTTAAAGTCTAGCCTAGTCACAATTATTCTATGAATCTTCTATCAAAAGCATGTACCCAATAATCTAGCTTAACTCGTATTCCCGTCACATCCCAAGGATTCCCTCTCATTACTGAGAAACCCTTGTTTCTTTTTCTGTTTTTATTTACTAGTGACAAAACCCCATTGTTAATTGACACTCTTGTATCCCCTTTAATTTACAATGTTTTTAATCGTTAATGTCTTTAGCTACGACTAGTTACAACTAAGTTTTATTTTTTTTATTAATTTTAAAAACCACTCTCTTGGGAATGATCCCAACCCTTGGTTGGAACTATTATACGATCGTAGACACTTGCATCGGAAGTTGTGTCTTGATTATGCAAACATCAGCTTGCGAATTGGCTTCATAGTTACTGATAGAACTCTTTTTGGCCATTAAAGTATTGTTATTCCTGGTGAGCCAAATGGTCTATAGGCAGAATGGGATAAGGGTATTCCAATCTATCCATTGGTTGAATTGTTTCCCTCTCAGCTTGTTCCATTCATCAATCCAACTAGTCTCATTTATCATGTCAGTGATTGGTGATCCTTGGTTGGTACTCTTCGCCTGGATTGTGTTCCAGAAATTGAGTGGGTTTTGGCAATCAAAGAAGATGTGGTTAGAGTCCTCTCTTGGGTGATCACAGTAGTGGCATTTTGGGTTAACATTCAATCTTTTTTGTTGGAGGGAATGGTTTGTGAGAAGCCTGCGATGGTACAAAAGCCAAAGGAAGGTTCTGATTTTGTTTGGTGCATTTGCATTCCAAATCCATTTGAACTTCTCATTGGGCTCACGTGGATGTTTAGAGGCTTTCTCCTTGATGTGATTGTACAAAAAGCTTGTTTAGAATAGTCCATTACTCTTTAGTCCTCAGACCAACATGTCCTCTTTGGTTCTTTCTTGTGGGAAGAGATAGCTCTTAATCATGGTCTTGGTATTCTCAGGCAGTTCAAAGGAGATCTTGTCGAAGTCACATGCCCATTGATGGTAGATTTCAGAGACCTTGATGTTTTTTTCTCCATAGGCCATTGGGCCTTGGATGATGCTACACAGAGTGTCATGGTGTGGGAGCCAGTTGTCACTCAAGAAGTTCACTTTGTTTGCCTTATGCACTATCCACTTGGTTGCCTTAGCTATGTCCATCCAGCCATTTTGGATGTTTTTCCATGTTCTGGAGATAACCCTATTTTTTATCTCACTTTTCTGAATGCCGAAGCCCCCCATGATTTTCCTGTTGGTTATGGTGTCCCAGTTAAGGAGGTACAGTTTCCTCTTCTCATCTGTTGTCCCCCGGATGAAGTCTCTCTGAACTTTGTTTATTGTGTCAGTGATCTTACTTGGCATCTTTGTATATTGCATCACATGTAAAGGTTTGATGCTAAGAGAAGCCTTAGCAAGTACTACTCTACTAGTCATATTGAGGAACTTGGTCTTCCAGCCAGCCATTTGTTTCCTCATATTATCAATGATGTACTAGAAGTCAACATTCATGGGCTTCTGGTGGAAGATTGGAAAACCAAGGTATTTTCCAAAGCATTATGAGGTTTCGATGTTTAGAAGAGTAGAGCACATGGTTTTGGTTTAAGTGGTGGAGTTCTTGGAGTGGATGATTTTGGACTTGGAAAGGTTCACCCTTTGGCCGGAGTTGGTGCAGAAGTCATTTAGGATCATGTAGATGGTATTACAGTTCCTATTATAAGCTCTAGCAAACAGGCAGAGGTCATCAACAAAGAATAGGTGGGAGATTTTGGGGCCACTTGTGGTGATTGTTATGGGTGTCCATTGTTTTTGCACTACAACCCTTTTAATGTCTCTGGAGAGCCTCTCCATACACAATATGAAGAGGTAGGGAGACATGTGGTCACCTTGTCTAATACCCCTTGAGGGCTTAAAGAAAGTAGTTCTCTTTACATTGACAAGGATGGAAATTGAGCTTATAATAATGCAGGACAAGATGAGCTTGGAGAGCTTATGAGGAAAGTTGAAGTATTGGAATGTTTCCCTGATGTAAGACCATTCCAATCTATCAAAGGCCTTTTCCAAATCAATCCTGAGGATCATGTTGGACTTTAGGTCTTTCATCTTACCAAAGTTGGAGATGTATTCTTGCACAATGATGGCATTGTCTGAAACTCTTCTATTGGAAAGGAAACTAGCTTAACTAGGCCCAATGATGGAAGGGATGATGGATTTCATTCTATTTACAATGATTTTTGTTACAAGTTTGTAACTGGTATTGCACGGGGCGATGGACCTGTAGCTTTTGAGAGTTGGGGGGGATTAGGGCATTTAGGGATGATGCACATGAGGGTGGTGTTATTTTGGTCAGGCATGTGGGATTGGTCAAAGGCCATTTTATAGAAAGTTGTGGTCTTTCTACCAACAATGTTCCAGTACTTTAGGCAGAACATGTGGTGCAGACCATCAGGCCCGGAGCTTTGAGGGAATGGAAGGACTTGAGGGTATTGGTGATCTCACTATTTCTAAGGAGGGAATCCATGTTGTTAGACACTTCTTCAGAGATGAAATGGTCATGGGCCCTAGCATTGGGTTTATTTCTGTTGGAGTGGTGGTGATTAGTGGTGTAGAGGGTTCTGAAGAAATTGGTAATGTGGTTCATGAGTTGGTCTTGGTCCTCTATTAGGTTCCCAGTATCATCATTTATGGAGGTGATGCGATTTCTTCTCCTTCTATTGATTGTGGAAGTGTGGAAGAAACTGGTGTTTGCATCACCCTCACTAAGCCAATTTATCCTAGACTTGGTTTTCCAGAAGTCTTTCTCAACAGCTAGGAGTTGGTCATAGTCTTGGAGGAGACTAGACTCTAATTTCTGAAGGAAAGGGCTATTGTGGTAGCTTGGGGATCTCTGGATGCCATCAAGTCTTCCCAGAATCTTTCTTATGTTTCTGAAAATGTTCCCAAAGATTGAGACATTCAAAGTGGTGGCCTCTTTTTTAAAGAAGCTAATGGCTCCAATGAGGGTATCTTGGTTGTCAAAACAATGTTGGACTAGAGGTTGGAATGATGGGTGCCCACACCACATGGGTTCCATTCTGAATGGTTTCGTACCTTTCTTTGTATTGTTGTTATCAAGAGTAATGAGCATATGACTGTGGTCAGACTTGGTTTTAGGAAGGTGAGTTATCACAGAGTCAGGGAAAAGCTTTATCCAGGAGTCGTTTGCAACACACCTATCCAGCCTTTCAAAGATAAGGTTGCTTTTGTTCATATATCTTGTGTTAGTCCAAGTATATTTGCAGCCTTTATAACGTAAGTCTATCATTTTACATTCATTCAAGCAATTCCAGAAGAGACTAGTTCTAGAGTGGCTAATACTATTTCCTCTTAACTTCTCTTTGACGTGGAGGACTTCATTGAAGTCACCACCTATAAGCCACTCTCCAGTGATGGTTTTTGAGAGGTTACCCAACTTTTTCCAGAGGTGGGTTCTAGTGTAAAAGTCAGGACTAGCATAGACGGCAGATAAAAACCAAGAGGGGGAATTAAAGAGTACCTTGATAGTGACATGGATTCCTTGGGGAGTTATTGACAGGTTCTCTAGCTTCAGGGTGTCTTCATTCCATATTATTATTATCCCTCCGGAAAGACCATTTGCAGCAGATTGGATTTGAGAGTCAAACTTGAGCTCTTCTATTAGACTTTGGTGCTCAGTCATTTTTGTCTCCAGTAGAACGAGCAATGCGGGCTTGTGGATGTTCACCATTGCTCCACACTGTCGCCTGAAGCTCGCGCTATTCGTTCCCCTCGCATTCCATATGATGAATTCATCATTAGGTTGAGTTGTGTTGCTTGATCATACAAGACCTTCCCTTTCTCCTTCTCCACTCAAAATCTCTGCTTGGGTATTCCAATGGGGTTCAGCACCACTGTTGCAGGACTGAGTTCCTTCTCATTTCTCAGGTTCAAGGTGCATCTTTTCATCTCCTGTAGGCAGTAGACTATTACTATCGTGTTGATGGGTTCCTCGAACTCCTTAAAGAAAAGTGTCTCCAAGATGCACGTCTCTGTACTTTGTTCTCCAAGATGCACGTCTCTGTACTTTGTTCTCCAAGATTTGTCAAAATTTCCTCTAGTTCCTAATTGTTTTTTCTTATCAGCTCTAGGATTGAGGTTTCCCTTCCTCTTGGGTTGGTGATCTCCCATTCCCTTTGTGGTGTTTGTGACTACAGAATGTTCAGGACTTCTTGGGTATCCTGGGTATGAAGGAAAGGTTTTGAGAACTGTTCAGGTATGGGAAAGAAAAGGAGGTTCTGAAAAGTGTTTTTCATTAGTGCATTGAGTTCCTCAATTGTGGTGGTGTTCATGTTTCCCTACGTCTAAGTTTGTCTCAATGTCTGCATCCATATTTATTTGCCCAGCTATGTTATCCCTTGGTTGACTCCCTCTTTGATGATTTGGGCTAGATATGCAGGATCTTGGAGGATTAATGTCACCAATTTTCCTACTATCATGACTTGGAAGGTCAGTTGTTTGTGTTGCAACGCTAGTTCCAAGAGATTGGAGTATGACCTGGAGGCATCGGCGTTGTCGTGAAGATCAGTGGGTTGTCTTGTGCGTTCGGTGGTGGCATTTGGTGTGATGTCAATTTTGCTATGGATGGTGTCTAAGTGTTCCTTCTCAGTGGTGTCGGAGGGTATATCAATATCCATCGTGTTGATGTTAATGTGATGGATGTTTGATGCGACCTCCATGGTTTTGTCACTTGCAGGAAAGTGATGATTTCCCTGAGCCTGGACTGCGGCGGCAATTTGGATCATCAGAGCATTGGGGAAGGGAAGAGGGTAGTTATGTATTAAACACTGGGCCCCAGAGTTCCCTTTGGGATTTAGATCCGCGTGATTACTGACTAAAAGACCATTATCTTTTTTGGAATTTTTTCTCTCTTCATTAAAGGTTGTAAAAAGCTTTTGCTTAGCATTACTTGTGTTTTTTTACCGTTGTGAGGTTGGCCTTAGAATTAAGAGTTGTGGGTCCCTTCTCCAAAATGGTGTTTTTTTGCCATGATTTTTGTTTATAATCTTTTCATTGCTTTTTCCGCCGTCCCCGGGTAATTGGATGGGGGCATCGGTGTTTAGGAACTTACTTGCGTAAGGGTCGTAAGCCCTTACCTGTCTTTGTTGTTGTCTTGTTGAATCCTTGGGTACACCTGCGCTTTCTTTTCGTGCTGCATTGTTCTTCCTCCTGGGGAATGAAACTATTTCCCAGATGTCCGACTGCTCCATTTCTTTAAGAGGTGGTGATGAGCGGAGGGGATTTTCTAGTTGCTTAGCGTTTTCAGTGCACTTCCCTAGTGTATGGCCTATTGTTCCGCAACCGATACACATTATATCTTCCCCTTCATAGATTACTTTTTGCTTGTGGTTCCCGATCACCACTTCTGTTTCGACTAGAACTTCAATTGGGACTTGAATACAAATCCTTTCATATCGCCTCCTTAGTGTTGCCGATGTGCAGGTGTCAATCTTGAGTAAGGCCCCCAGTTTTTGCCCAATCTTTTCTAGTATGTTTTTATCATAGAATTCCGTTGGTAGCTGGGGTTGTCTGGCCCATATGGCTGTGTGGGTTAGAGTGGATTGTTGAGGGACGAAGTTTGGCTCCCACCTTTTGACAGATAGGAAATTCCCGGTGACAAACCAATGGACTTCATGAAGGATTTTGTGCATATTTGCACTTGACTGATTTTCACAATGTAGTAGTCCCACCCTAGATCTATTAGTGTTAGTGGTTCCGTCAGCTTCTAAGTGTCTGTTAACTTACTCTTTAGGTAGGCATGAGTTAGCCTTTTCCCAAAGACTTTGACAATGACGGACAAGTACCATGGTTGGTACAATCTGCTTTTATCCTCTTCAGTTAGGATGATTGCATCATTTTGCTTTTCAATCGTTTTTTCCATGGCAATTTGCTTTTTAGTAATTCCATAGATCTGATTTAGGGCATTTTCCTTGTCGATCAGCACTTCTTTGAAGGTCTGAGGTCTTTAGTTGTCTTCAGCCATGGGAGTAGATGAATCCGGTGGGTCAGGGGTAGTGGTTCGGTATACCGTGCGGTAGGTTTGGTCATCTTGAGAGAAATACTAGTGAGTATTTGGCATCGTATGACCTACTTGTTATTAGACCTGTGTACTATTAACTTATAACTTTGTTGGGAGTCATCTAATTAGAGATTTTCCTTTATCAATCAATTAAAATTTCTCTAATATTTATATTATATTTAATAAAATTATTGACGGACATCATCTTTATGATTGCGCAAAATTAGAACAAATTCACTAGTTAATAAATAATCAAATAGGAAGCCAACAATGGGTAAATGAAACAACACCACAATCAATTTAACCCAAACATGAGAATGACCAAAAAATTCAGAAAATGTACAAAGTCAACCGTAAGTCCGTAACAAAGCAAAAAGAGTTCATTTGAGGATAAAAATATCTGAAATATTATTCACTAAAAGGCTTAATTTGGGATCAACTAAAAGATTATATAGATAATTTAAAATTATAATTTTTATAAAATTATGGGGTTAATACCAATATATCATAGGTTATTAAAATCATATGTCCAAAATAATGAGCAAATTAAATATTTGTGTATATAATTATTTATCTATATTTCAAAGCATTCTTTGATTGTGCTAAAACTACTAACATAAACATTAACAAATGTAACTAATGATATGTAAAAAATATAATTTAATAAAAAATGATGATTTAATCAAAATAAAACAATATTTTGAATATATTCAAGGGATTGTAACAAAATTAGTGATAATCAAAATTAATAGATAAAAATCTTAATTTTTCAGAAACGGGAATAGTTATCGATAAGTATATTAAAATTGCAAAAAAAACAATATATTTTAAACTATTTAACGGATAAAAATACTTTAAAAAATATCAAGCCAAAATTAAGGACCCGTTTGGCCCTAAATATATTTGGGGAAAACTTGAGAAATGATGTTTGGCCATACAACTTGTCACTACTTGGCAAATACATTTATCAAATAGCCCAAGTTTTCAAATACTAGAATAAATTGTATAACTTACGTAAATCTCATAGTGCAAAGAGTAAATTACATCCCGTCCCTACTCTTTTTCTAATTACAATAATCCCTTAATTTTTACACTTTCCGGATACATAATTTATTATCCGGATACATTAATGCTGATACATAATGTATCCAACTGTTACGCTAAAAAGGGAAAAGAAACAAAAAAATCCAATTAAAATCCCATAAAATTAAGCTTACACGTTTCTTCTTACTATCAATCAGTCAGTCGCAAATCCTAATAGAATCAACAAATTCAAAAATCAAAATTCTTCTCCATTAACAGCACACAGTGACATATGGAAAGGGAGCGGGCTGGAAACACAGCGACATGGATCCCATGAGCATCAAAAAGACCTTGCAGGATACTTGTTTCTTTATCTAACTCCCCATTGTAGTTATCATCTCCAGTTTTTTCCTTGGGATCTGAGTTGTTTCCCTCATCAATTTTGGAATCATCATCCTTTTCTATCTGTGCTATAAAAGTTGGTTTATCTTGATTATCTAGAGCCCATGTTCATCGAAGAACCTTTCTCTGATACAATATGAACCTTTCAATCTTGTTGAGATATTTTGGAATCTGAAAAGGTGAGATGAGGTATGAACGATACAAAAGTGATGAAATTGTTGTTGGTCAAAATATTGATTTTGTGAATCTCAAATCAGCCATTGCAACTGAATTAAAGATTGATGAGTTGAGGAAAAAAATGGAGATCTGATACATTATTGAGGTGAAGAAACAAAAGCCTGGATTTTCAATGTATCTGTTATGCGTTGATACAAGGTTGAAGAGATACATAGCTTTGATGGATCATTCATACATTTTAAAATGTTGTTTAATCATTTTCTGAATTATATTTTTGAGATGGATAGATTTAACAATACATTAATACTTATGTATCTTGTTTAAATTGATAGATATTGTATTTCTACTAGATACATTAAATAAGTAATTATTGCCCATAAGATATTAGGTTTGAGATCGATACATTATTGTGTGGTACTTCCTATGTATCGATACATTTAGTATAAATTTGAATCTACGTATCATGCCTAAAAAATTAGTGCATGATACATTACTATTTATGTATCCTATTTTCTTTGAAAAATATTGTATTTTATAAAAAGATACATTATACATGTAATTGTTCGCAACAACATTTTTGTGTGTGTGATAGAGAACATGGTGGTGAGTTGATATGTATATGATACATGTAATAAAGTTTGAAAACTGTTGAATTTGATATATATTATGTATCATGTACATATAAATTGTTGTTGGACAAAGTATTTTTTTGTGAATCTCAAATTAGCCTACAAGATACAATATAGAGGTAAAGATTGCTGGTAAAGTGTTTTGTTTAGATCGATACATTACTTTGTGGTAGTTACTAAGTATAGATACATGTAGTGTAAGTTTGTATAAATTTTACCACAGAGGTTTAGATATAAAAAGAGTTAGGTTTATGTATATGAAAATTATTTTACCACACATGCTTAGCTATGAAAATAGTAAGGTTTATGTATCACTATCACACCCCGAGCCTACACCCTGGGCGGGACTGGCACTCGAGAACCATTGCTAGTCCCAAGTGAACCCTTGGCCTGACTTAACTCATAGCGGAAGACTTAAATAACAAGATAATAGTCTTAAAGGATAAACTAATGAAATAACTTAGAATGTCTTAAAAGAACATTCAACAAACCAAGATGGCAACTCAAATCTCAAACATAAGCCAATAATAAGATAACGACAACTGAAATACTAACTTTCTATGAAGCCTTTAGATACTAAGAGGGATGTCGGGACAAGACCCCTGATCATCCTAACAACTGAAATAGCCAAAAGCAATAAAACAAAACATAACCAAAGGGGATCCTCCGAAAAACAAAGAGGCTCACCAAATGACTCTGAATGCTCAAATGGATCAACGAGGCACTAGATGTTGATCCTGATTACCTGTATTTGCATCATAAAACGATGCAAGCTAGATGGCATCAGTACATTGAATGTACGAGCATGCGAGGGGAAAACTAAAGATGACATAAGCTTGAAAGGAATCTAAAAAGAACATTTACCTTAGATTTACTCAACTCATGTGTCACGACCCGGGATCACCCCCTAGTCGTAACCGGCGTACTCGACCTCGAAGAGGTCTAATACAAGCCTCTTAGCATTCATTCATCGCATAGACACTAAAACCATAAGGAATTAAAAACTTTATTTACCAAGAAAACATTTCA
>JAJOOR010009461.1:0-35274 GCA_036250505.1 Solanum acaule
TGATTAACAAAGTATGAATAGTAAATAAGCAATTCTTGAATAGTGTTGTTGCATGCATTGATAATTCTTTCGTTTAAAAGTCTTTTTAACGAGTGCACACATTAGAACTCGCCTTGTTGCTACTTGCCGGACCAAGGAGGTAATTAACAAGAAAAGAATTATCAACATAGATTTAGTGTGATACTATCTAATAGGCTAGTGTCGATTGATGCGAAGTAATAACTAGGCCAAACATCGATTATGATGTCTAATATGAGGTAAAGGTAAGGATTAGTAAATTATACACACATAGCCGGACCAAGGTGCGGTGTGAAATTCTCTAGATGCCGGATCAAGGATTTAGAGATACCTAACTTATCACTTTGCATGTAGTACACTAGGAAATGATTGCTACTACTAGGATTACTACGTTATGAGCTTGTGGGAACACATATACCCTAGTTATTTCTCTCCTCTTGATAACAACCAAAATTGAGTTTTGATTACTGATTACTTATTAAATTCTTACAATTTGTTTCACAAAAACCTCCCTTTTTATTACTTATTTCTGGAAGTAATTTGACTAATCGAATATATTTGTTGGTTAAATTAAAGTCTAAACCATTTTCCTCGTGGGATCGACCCCAACCTACAAGTTGGGTTCTTTACTTGATAACGACCGCTTATGCTTCTTTAGGGAGGTGTAATTTGACCGTATCAGTGAGCGTTACATCGGATTCCTGATCTTGAATTGATTAACCTCTATGTGTGAATATGGAATCATTTTTCATGTGAGGGCATTTAGATACTTTTTGTTGAGCTTGAACTTGTACAAGTAGCAAGTATTGCGAGCATGAGAATCTTTGGTAATAGTGTGTCACAACTTAAATCTTTGAGTACACAATTAATCCTTGCATAAGCAAAGTGAGTCTTGTTGTGTGCACTCATGATTGAGTCTTGTGTATCACTGTTTGAGACACCCTTTTTGAACGACTGAACTTGAGGACAAGAAAAAGTTTAAGTTGGGGGTGCTAATGAGTCCACAAATTGGACTCATTTAGGGATATATTTTGATAAGAATAGTGTCCTCGAATGTTTATTTTGTCTCAATATCTGATGAAAACTCTTAAGTTTCAGGTATTTGAAGTTTTAGTGGAAGCATGGACACTTAGGCTCAAAAAGGAATAAAAAGGCTGAAAAGAACGAAGAAGCTGAAGCATGAGCACCGCCAAGAACCTTTGGCGATTTGCCGAAAGGACAGACTCTGCCTTTTGTTCCAGTATGCGACGCCCAGAAAGAAGAGGATAAAAAAGGCGATGAAAGGAGCAGTCGGTACTTCGCCGAATAGTCCAACGAAGCAGTACTATACAATCCAATGGTCCAGAACGTGAAGATGCTGAAGGCAAGCATGAAACGACGATGAAACAGAAGAAGGGCGAGTCGCAGAGTCATTTGGCGGCATCGACTAACTTCGCCGAACTATCCGCCTGCACTAATTTCTGATGGCTATAAATACTGAACTTTTTATTAATTTTAGAAGTTCCGAATCATTATTATTATTTTCAGAATAGAATAGTACATTTTTAGATATTTTCTCTCAAGTTTGGAGAGGGTTTTGTGGGAGACTTGAAGAGAGAAGGATTTCATCTTCCCCAAGTTGGAGGTTGGTCTTCTCCATTCTTCTTCCTTTGCTTAAATCAATGTTTAATTTCTTATACCCATTTGATTTTAGTATCATTTTAGGTGTATTTTGTTATTTTTTGATGAGTGGCTAAAAACCCTCATTCTTGGGGTGTGATTTAGCAAATATGTGTTGATATTGTTGTTGGGTCTTGCTTGCTGATAGGGTAGATGTATTTTAATGGTGATTTCACCTAGTGGTTGTGGTTTAATTTAATGGGTTTGTAGTTGAAAATACAAAACCACCCATGTGTTTTTGGCTTTCCCGAGAGGGAGGTGTAGACACGTAATTTTTGACCGAACTTAAGTTTACCACCATTCTTAGAGCTTAAATGTTTTATAAATCTAAATTAAATATTTTGATTTTATCTTATTTTATTCAGTTTATTTTAAAAAATATTTGAAAATAACAAAAATAGAGTCACACTTTAAGGTACATTTTATTTTTACTTTATTCAAAATTTTAGTAAATAAAGTAGTGATTTTAATATTTTCTTAATTATATTTTTTGATCTAGCTATTTAATTTTTCTATATTTTTATTGATTCCAAAATAACTAGTTAATATTATTATTATTATTATTATTATATTTTTATTTATTCACAACAAAAAATAAAAAATAAAATAATAACCTACCCACTACACCTACCCTCACCCTACATGCTCCTCCACTACCCCACTCTTCCCCCCACATCCACACACAAGTACATATACCTCCACTCCATCACACCCCTATACATACTACTCCTAAACACAACATAGCGACACACACAAAACGGACACCAAAAAGAGATAAAAAAATGGCAACAAAGGAAAAACACGCTGCACACACATAAACATTCACGCAGGAAAGGAAAAAAGAGGAATTCATTTTAGTTTGTCTACTTTTTTTTCAAAAATTCATCAATACATCCACATATTTTCTTCCTTTTTTATTACTATTTTATTTAAATACAACACATATACCATCACAAATCACCTACAAAACTTGGTGGGTGTTCTAATCGATGTTCAATCAAGATTTTGCGATATTCAACTTTTCCTTATCACTTTAATTTATTTATGGAATTTGATGTAATTTTATGACAAGTCTTCTTATATTATGTTTCATTCATGAATTTGATTGAAATGATTAACTTGTTAGTTGTTATATCTATATTTCATGAATAAAGGTAGCTTTAATCGATGATTATTTTATTTATTTATTTATTTTTATTTGTTAGTTGTGATCTCTTAAAAGAGAATGGGTCGTAACATTGTTCTTGTCTTGATTTAGATCGTAATGATAAAGTGGGTATAGTTAGGCTAAAAAATAAATAAATAAACAAATTATTGTAGTTTTATTTTATGAAACAAAAAATGAGATTTATTTTTTTTACAATCCGTTATTGTTTTGTTGATTAGAAAATGTATACTTAATTTTGATGTTAAATTTAAGAGTAATAAAAATATAAAATAAAAATATATGAATATGATCCAAAATTTTATCGTAGAATTTTAGTATTTTATTTTATTTGAGTTTTCTTTATAAAGACTAAGTATTTTCTTTTAACATTAGACAAACTTTTAGTTATGTTAATTTGTTTCGATTAAGAATGCGGTTGCACATCTTTTTTGACACATAAAAAAATAATCAAGGATGCAGTGATGCAACTTGTCCAATAATATAATTAAATTTTATTAATTTAAAGTAGAGACTTAAAGAAAAAATAGATTATTAGGTGTGATGCAAAGAAGACAGTTATGTTTCTAAATGTCAAGATCAAGAATGCGGTTATGCATCTAGATTGAGACCCAATAAAGTTCAACAATTAAAACATGCGAGCAAACCATGGCCTGAAATAATATATCCAAGAATAATTTAAAGTAGGTAGAAGTCAATAAAAGCGACCGTGCTAGAACCAAGGGACTCGATGGATGCCTAATACCTTCCCCTCAGTCAATATAATTCCTTACCTGAATTTCTAGTTCGCAGACCAAATAAAGAGTTATTTCCTTTTGATTAGGGATTAAACAAAAATGTGACTTGGAACACCACAACTCAATTCCAAGTGGCGACTCTGAAAAAATAAAAATAATCCCTTAATCAATGCCGTCACTTAAATTAGAAAAACCCTGCCACCGTGCGCGAAAAGGGTTGTGATATCGTTGGCGACTCTGCTGGGGATTAACCAAAATTCGAGCTTTGTCTATTGACTTTTACTTGATTCTATTATATTGTTTAATTGGATATATTGTTTTGTTGACCTAATGTGCTACTTGCTGCTCTTTTATCGCTTTTATATTGTTGAATTGTATATAATTGTCTTCTCGCGCACCATCAGAATCTTTAAAAATAGGGTAGTAGGGAATGCAGTTATGCATCCCACTTTTTTTTGAGATAAAGTTGGAGTGTCTAGGCACCCAGTTAAGGATTTTAGTCACAAATGTTAGGCAGGGTTGGACCAGTAATGAAGTCAGAATAGCGCTGCTACCGATAACTTGCCCCTCCCTGGCTCGAGTTGCCCACTCGGGTAAACCAATCTAGAAACTAATCTCTTTAGGTTTAGGCCTATTAAGCCTGATATACAGACATGATTATCCTTAGTAGGCTCCGCTTATTTGCATCATTTGCATTTTACTCAGTAGACTTGAACAAGAATTGAGTCTGTCTATGTCATGTATCCCTCTCTTACTTGACCACTTAGATCATTTTATGTGCTACATGCAAATGCATTTATTTAGAAAATATCTATAAGTTGACTCATTTTAGTGTGACTAGTGAAGAAAAATTATATAAAAAAAATATTTCTTCTTTTAGAAAATATTATACCTTTCTAGAAAATGAAATGAAGGATTTTTCACTATTTAATCAAAATTAAAAAAAATAAATTATTTTGTACAGTTAATAAAAAAAAATTGAAATATTTTACTTTCTTAATACTTTAAAAATTGCATTTTATCAGAAAAAGTTTTTAATATGTCCAAGTTGTTTTTTATTTCTGTCCAATATGGACGAACTACGCACACCTGATTCTCACCTCAATGAGATATGTAGGCAACCCTCTTTGGGTTCGGTGATCTTTATTCAAAAAAAAAAAAAAAATCTTTTTCCAAAAATTCAAAAAAAAATAATGAAAAAACAAGAAACTTTAATCTCTATCAAAAACAAGTTTTTATTAATTTTATTTTAATAATTCAAATAAAAAAAAACTAAAGGACTTTGTCTCAAAGCTCTAAAAAAAAGCTTAGTTATTGAGTTTTTGAAAAAATATGCAAAAATCTTAGTCATGTTCGGAAGCGTGTTACGTACGCAATTTCAAATGGATTTGATCAATCCATTATTAAATCATTTAAAAAAAACAACTTATAGCTGAAGAATGTCTAACCCTAACAAGCATTATTATCCATGTACTGTTAAATTAAGGTGGTTGATTTGTGGTTAAGCTGGCATCCCATCCCTACAATACAAGGTCAAAAGGGAAAAAGAAAATGACTCACAAAGACAGAAATGAGTCGGACAATGATGAGGTCCAGAACTAGATGATGTCACAAGAAACAGTGTCAGTCGAAGTGATAAGGATACTAAGACAGCAAATGGCGGAGATGTACGAAGCTGGATGAGTGGACAAGCTCTACCGTCTTCAATCCATGACTATCTAAATACAAATTTGTCACCCCCTGTCTAAGTATCGATAAGTAATCCAATTTATCCACCTGGATTCGGTCCCTATGCTAACGCATCCAACATAGTTGGAACTTCTACGGTGCGCACTTTGAGTACGCCTATGACAAGTAATCCACTATTCATTCCAACTGCGCCGACTAATGTCGTTCAACAACCTATAATGGAGCCAAAATCCAACAACGATCCTCCATCCAAAGTTCCTCGTGATCATGGCTACACCTATGAATAGGCTCTTAAAATTTCAAGCTCTTACCCTCACACTCATCAGTATAGTTTCCATGTTGAGGCTGAAAAAGTTGTTAAGAACGAGGAACATGAAGAAATGGCTAGAAAAATGAAGAGTTTGGAATAGAGTGTAAGAGATATGCAAGGATTGGGAGGTCACAAAATTGTTTCATTCAATGATTTGTGCATGTTTCCCCATGTTCACCTACCCATCGGTTTTAAAACTCCAAAGTTTGAAAAATATGATGGACATGGAGATCCTGTAGCTCATTTAAAGAGATATTGTAATCAACAGAGAGGGGATGGAAGCAAAGAAGAATTGCTCATGGCTTATTTTGGGGAAAGTTTGATGGGAATTGCCTCAGAATGGTTCATAGATCAAGATACTTCTAACTGGCGTACATGGGCTGATTTGGCTCGATGTTTTGTTCAACAATTTCAATATAACATTGACATAGTTCCAAATTGTACTTCACTTGTCAACATGAGAAAGAAGACCATCGAAATTTTCGTGAATATGCTATTAGGTGGAGGGAGCAAGCTGCTAGGGTTAAGCCGCCAATGAAAGAGTCTGAAATGATTCATGTTTTCCTTCAAGCGCAAGAACCAGACTACTTTCATTATTTACTTTCCGTTGTTGGAAAAAACATTCGCTGAAGTTATTAAGATTGGTGAAATGGTGGAAAATGGCATCAAGTCTGAAAAATTGTAAGTCAAGCTGCCTTGAAAGCTACAACATAGGTGATTAAAAATGGATCAGGAAATCTTGGGGGAAAGAAAATGAAGGAGGATATAGCAAATGTTGTGTCAGACACACAAAAAGGTCCAAGGGGTCCAGTTTATCAATATGCACCACCTCAATTTCATCATTATCTTCCCATGCAAGACACACAATACTCTATTGTCCCACCTCAATATGCAGTCTATGGTGCACAACCATATGCACATCTACCAAACTATCCTCAATAGCGAGCGCCAACACAACAAAATGTTCGTCCTTCTTCTCAAAATTCTCATTTTTGACTATTAGTTTTTTTTTTTTTTATGTAAGTATAAGAGCCGCGACCTGGAGCCTCGATGGAACCTCACTTAACTTCCAACTCATCACCTCATCTCCTTGAACTACACGTGAACTAATTACCTTATAACCCGGGATATGTAGGATGTCCAAAACCAAGACTCGGTAGCACAAATTTTTCCTCCAAATACAAGTACGATCAAAATTTGTCACGTTCTCTACCTCCTCGTTTGAAAACTCTTCGTGTTTCCAGTCACAGAAGGGGAAACTGTAGACACGTAATTTTTGACCGAATTTAAATTTACCACCATTCTTAGAGCTTAAATGTTTTATAAATCTAAATTAAATATTTTGATTTTATCTTATTTTATTAAGTTTATTTTAAAAAATATTTGAAAATAACAAAAATAGAGTCACAATTTAAGGTACATTTTATCTTTAATTTATTCAAAATTTTAGTAAATAAAGTAGTGATTTTAATATTTTCTTAATTATATTTTTTGATCTAGCTATTTAATTTTTCTATATTTTTATTAATTCCAAAATAACTAGTTAATATTATTATTATTATTATATTTTTATTTATTCACAACAAAAAATAAAAAATAAAATAATAACCTACCCTCACCTCACATACTCCTCCACTACCCCACTCCTCCCCCCACATCGACACACACGTACATATACCTTGACTTCATCACACCCCTATACATACTACTCCTAAACACAACATAGCGACACACACAAAATGGACACCAAAAAGAGATAAAAAAAATGGCAACAAAGGAAAAACACTTTGCACACACATAAACATTCACGCAGGAAAAGAAATAAGAGGAATTCATTTTAGTTTTAGTCTACTTTTATTTCAAAAATTCATCAATACATCCACATATTTTCTTCCTTTTTCATTACTATTTTATTTAAATACAACACATATACCATCACAAATCACCTACAAAACTTGGTGGGTGTTCTAATCGAGGTTTGGTCAAGATTTTGCGATATTCAACTTTTCCTTATCTCTTTAATTTAATTATGGAATTTGATGTAATTTTATGATAAGTCTTCTTATATTATGTTTCATTCATGAATTTGATTGAAATGATTAACTTGTTAGTTGTTATATCTCTATTTCATGAATAAAGGTAGCTTTAATCGATGATTATTTTATTTATTTATTTATTTTTATTTGTTAGTTGTGATCTCTTAAAAATGAACGGGTCGTAACATTGTTCTTGTCTTGATTTACATAATAGTGATAAAGTAGGTATGATTTAACTAAAAAATAAATAAATAAACAAATTATTGTTGTTTTATTTTATGAAACAAAAAATGAGATTTATTTTTTTTACAATCCGTTATTGTTTTGTTTGATTAGAAAATGTATACTTAATTTTGATGTTAATTTTAAGAGTAATAAAAATATAAAATAAAAAGATATGAATTTGATCCAAATTTTTATCCTAGAATTTTAGTATTTTATTTTATTTGAGTTTTCTTTACAAAGACTAAGTATTTTCTTTTAACATTAGACAAACTTTTAGGTACATTAATTTGTTTCGATTAAGAATGTGGTTGCGCGTCTTTTTTGAAACATAAAAAAATAAATAAAGGATGCAGTGATGCACCTTGTCCAATAATATAATTAAATTTTATTAATTTAAAGTAGAGAGTTATAGCAAAAAAAATAGATTATTAGGTGTGATGCAAAGAAGACAGTTATGTCTCTTAATGTCAAGATCAAGAATGCGGTTACACATCTAGGTTGAGACCCAATAAAGTTGAACAATTAAAACATGCGAACAAACCATGGCCTGAAATAATATATCCAAGAATATTTTAAAGTAGGTAGAAGTCAATAAAAGCGATCGTGCTAGAACCACGGGACTCGAGGGATGCCTAATACCTTCCCCTCAGTCAACAGAATTCCTTACCTGAATTTCTAGTTCGCAGACGAAATAAATAGTCATTTCCTTTTGATTAGGGATTAAACAAAAAGGTGACTTGGAACACCACAACTCAATTCCAAGTGGCGACTCTGAAAAAATAAAAATAATCCCTTAATCAATACCGTCACTTAAATTGGAAAAACTCTGCTGCCGTGCGCGAAAAGGGGTGTGATAGGAGGTCGCGAAACCAAGACCACTAGACTGATGGCCTAAGGAGTGGGTGGACATGAGGTTCAGCCCGGGTAAGTTGCCCAAGAGGGAACTTATTTCCATCTAAAGTTTAGCCTATTCACTATTATCTTGCAAATTTTTTATTGAAAGCATGTACCCAACGATTTATCTCAACTCGTATTGCGGTCACACCCCAAGAACATTTCCCTATACTTGATTTTCTTGTTAATTTTTGTTTTTTTACTACTTGTGACAAAAACTTCAATTGATGTTTGACACTTTTGTGCCACCCTCTTTAATTTACTATGTTTTTAATCGTTAATGTCTTTAGCTACACTAGTTAGCGCTTAATTTTATTTTTCTATCAATTCTCAAAACCACTCCCTTGGGACACGACCCCAACCCCAACTTTTAGTTAGGTTACTATACTATCGACGATCGTAGACACTCATACTGTAGGTTAGTTTCATTAGTCAAGATAAGCATCACTTACCCCATTTCAAATGCGTTCCTTTCGGACACCCATTTGCCGCATGAAGGCCAACCTACCCTTACCCCACTCACTCTCTCGAGCTGAGTGTAGGATATAGGACTAGGGCTCACCCTCTCGGGCTAAACTTCATGTCGACCTACTCCTTAGGTCATCAGTCTAGTGGTCTTGGTTTCGCAACCTCCCTCTCGGGCAAGCCGAAAACACATGGGTGGTTTTGTATTTGCAACTACAAACCCATTAAATTAAATCACAATCACTAGGTGAAATCACCGTTAAAATACATCTCACCTATCAGCAAGAAAGACCCAACAACAATATCAACACATATTTGCTAAATCACACCCCAAGAATGGGTGTTTTTAGCCACACATCAAGAAATAACAAAATACACCTAAAATGATAATAAAATCAAATGGGTATAAGGAATTAAACCTTGATTTAAGCAAAGGAAGAAGAATGGAGAAGACCCACTTCCAATTTGGGGAAGATGAAATCCTTCTTTCTTCAAGTCTCCCACAAAACCCTCTCCAAATTTGAGAGAAAAATATCCTAAAAAGTACTATTCTATTCTGAAAATGATAATAATAATTCGACTGCTTAAAAATTAATAACAAGTTTAGTATTTATAGACTTCAGAAAATAGTGCTGGCGGGTCTTTCAGCGAGGTTAGTCGGAATCGCCGATTAACTCGGCGATGCGCTCTTTGGTGTAGTTCGTTGCGGTCTTGTACGAGCCTTCAGCGTCGTCGTGCTCTGTGTCATTGGGTGGTATAGTACTACTTTGCAGAACTATTCGGCGAAGCGCCGACTGCTCCTTTCATTGCCTTTTTGATCCTTCTCCTTCAGGGCTTAGCGTACTGGAACAAAGGGCAGAGTGCGTCCCTTCGGCGAGTCGCCAAGTGTGATTGGCGATGCTCAGGCTTCCACTTCTTCATTCTTTTTAGCCTTTTTGTTCCTTTTTGCGCCTAAGTGTCTATGCTTCCACTAAAACTTCAAATACCTGAAACTTAAGAGTTTTCATCAGATATTGAGACAAACTAAGCTTTTGAGGACACTATTCTATCAAAATAAAGCCCTAAATGAGTCCAATTTGTGGACTCATCACGCCCCTTGAGTTTAGGGCTTGACAAAAAATTAGCTCATTATGTTTTAAGGAAAACATTTCCTCTTCCTTAACCTTGAGATTAATACTCAAAAGGTTTCTCTAAAAAGAGATAATACTAAAAATGTTCATGAACTTTTGGAAATCGGTGTTTCCTCTCATCTTAAATGTAAAAAGATTCTCTCTTGGGAATACTTAGTTCCCATTTACCATTTTAAAGAAAATAAACTCACCACTACTCTTCCTTAACTTAGTGCTCAAGTCATTTAAAGGAAGTTTTAAAACAATTTATAAAATACTTGACTCTTAAATCTTTCCTTGAATTTAAATTATGGATTCAAGGTTTCTGGTTCATTTTATGAATGATCTCTTGATGTTTAGAAGTAGTTTAGCGTAGTTAGAATCAATGGGTAGTAAAGGAACCCTTCGAAAGAACTCAGACAACTTAAACGACGGAGAACGGGTGGGGGCAGACGACCCTGGCGCACTGAGTGGTGCAAGGCGCCAACCCTTAAACTACATAACCTTTTCTCTGGCGCACTGCTGGCGTGGTACGCAAGTCCGCTACCTAGAAAACCTGACAAACTTTGTTCTTTGTTTTCTGACCCTAATTCACCTAGAATTGAATGGTTTCTTCCTCAATCACTTACAATCGAATACTCAATATATATACACGATAATCTACTCAAAACAACCCTCAAATCACTAATTTCTATCTCAAGAACTCATCAAAGCTTCAACAATCAAGATTATGAAGGAAATTTAAAGAAAACTCATCAAGAACTCAAATCCTCCAAATTCAAGAATGAAATTGCATTGAAAATAATATGATTGGCATGTGGGTGAACAAACCTAACAATATGAGAACACACATACCTCTTAGGGATCAAAAACTTGGCGAAACAATCATCGATTCGCAAGAAATTCCAACAAACGCATTGAATCTTCCCTCATTTATCCTCTTTTCTCTTCTTGGACTTACTTCTAAAACCCTAAGTGTAAATTGGATTTGTGAAAACTGAACCAAATCAGTTTAGACCCCTAAATATTATGAATATTCATTTTAATCTTGTTAGGTTTGGAAAAGACCAAAATACCCCTCATATTTTTGGGTAACTTTCCTTAAATGAACAACCTGACTTCAAATGGGCATATCTCCCTCATACAAACTCAGTGGCATTGGAAAGAGGATTCCAAGACCTTTCATTTGATATCTTATGGGTCACCTAACTTATCCTGTACTGAAAGTTATGGTTGTTTGAAGTTGATCCAAAACTCATAACTTGTGCATAACTTGAAAAATTTAAGATTTTGATATTTCCAATATAGTTTTTTCTAATTATAGCTCTTTCAAATACCGAGGTGTTACAATATCTCCCTCTTGGGAACATTCGTCCTCGAATGAGATTACTCTAGATAGACTAAGAGTGATAACGTCTAACACCCAGCTAAAACACTCAATATTCAAAGTAACACAACATTTAAATCTAAAAGTAAATACCTAGAAAAGAATTAGTACCTTAATTTGGAATTTCTCCTGACTCAAAGAAATGTGGGTATCTCTTCTGCATATCTTCCTCAACCTCCCAAGTAGCTTTCTCAACAAACCGATTCCTCCATAAGACCTTGACTGATGCTACCTCTTTGGTTCTCAACTTGCGAACTTAACGATCCAAAATCTGAATGGGAAACTCCTCATAAGATAAGCTATCCTTAATATCAATGTCTTTAGTCAGTATAATAAGTAAAGGATCACCCCTACACTTCCTTAAAATTGAAATATGAAACACCGGATGTACTGCTGCTAATTCTAACGATAGCTCCAATTCATGGGCTATATTGCCAATCCTTTTGGATATCTATAAGGACCAATATATCGGGGACTCAGCTTCTCTGCCAAACCTCATAACACCCTTCATGGGTGACACCTTCAAGTAAACCTAATCAAATACCTCAAACTCTAAGTCTCTTCTCATAACATCTGTATAGGATTTCTGATGACTCTGTGCCGTTTTCAACCTTTCTTGAATAATCTTCACTTTCTCCATAGCTTGATGAACCAAGTTTGGTCCTATCAACCCAGCCTCACCAACCTCAAACCATCCAATAGGATATCCACATCTTCTCCGATAAAGAGCCTCATAGGGAGACATCTAGATGCTAAAGTGATAATTGTTATTGTAAGAAAACTCGATGAGAGGTTAGTGATCATACCAATTACCCTTCAAATCAATCACACACGCCCTCAACATAACCTCTAAAGTCTTAATTGTATGTTATGCTTGACCATCAATCTAAGGATGAAAAACAGTACTCAAATTTACCTTGGAACCCAAACCTTTATGGAAAGACTTCCAAAATTGTGCGGTGAATTGCGCATCTCTATCTAGAATAATGGATATCAGAACTCCATGAAGTCTGACCATCTCTTGAATATATAACTTAGCATAATCTTCTTCTGAAAATGTGGTCCTTACCGGTAAGAAATGGGATGATTTAGTCATTTGATCTACAATTACCCAAATCGAATCATGCTACCTGTGAGACTGTGGTAAACCAGTAATAAAATTCATATTGATCATGCCCCACTTCCATTTCAGAAGTTCTATATTCTGAGCCATACAACCGGGCCTCTGGTGCTCTACATTGACTTGTTGGCAATTCGGACACTTAGCAACGAACTTTGCAATGCCCCTCTTCATAATACTCCACCAATAGACATCTCTCAAGTCGCGATGCATCTTTGTTGAACCCTTATGGTTAGAATATCTGGAGCTATGAGCTTCCTCCATGATCCTCTCTTGAAGTTCATCCACCTTTGGTACACACAATCTACTTTGATACCTCAACACTCTATCTCCTCATTGTTCAAAAGCCATCACTTTCTGCTTATGAACATTTGCCTTTAATTCAAGTAAAATGGGATCTTGGTTTTGTTTCTCTTTCACTTCAAACACTGTTGATGATTCAGCCCCATTCAGCACCACTACTCCTCCTTCATTGGAATCCATTATCCGAACTCCCAATTGTGCAAGTCTGTGCACATCTTTGGCTAACTCTTTCTTGTTTTCCTCAATATGGGAAGTACTGCCCATAGACAACCTGCTCAATGCATCAGCAACAACATTAGCCTTACCTGGGTGATGGAGAATACTCATATCATAATCCTTGAGTAACTCCAACCACTTCATCTGTCTAAGATTAATCTCTCTCTGACTTAGCACATATTGAAGACTTTTGTGATCGGTGAATACATCTACATGAACACCATAATGATAGTTATGCCATATTTTCAAAGCGAACACTATAACATCCAACTCTATATCAGGGGTTGGGTAATTCCTCTCATTAATCTTAAGTTGTCTGGAGGCATAAGCTATAACTTTGTCATTGTGCATCAATACACAACCCAACCCAACTCTGGACGTATCACAATATACCACAAAGCCTTCAGTACCCTCTGGTAAAGTCAACACTGGGGCAATAATTTACCTAGATTTCAATTCTTGAAAGCTTTTCTCACAATCTTCAAACCATTGAAACTTAACTGTCTTCTGAGTCAACTTAGTCATCGGGGATGAAATAGATAAAAACCCCTCGACAAACCTCCTATAATAACCAGCCAATCCCAAGAAGCTCCTAATATCTGTTGGAGATATGGGTCTAATATCTGCACTGCCTTTTGAGTATCAATTCGAATCCCATCACCAGAAATAATATGGCCTATGAATGCCACAAACTTAAACCAAAATTCACACTTAGAGAATTTAGCGTACAACTCTCTATCCTTGAGAGTTTGGAGAACTACTCTGACATGACTAGCATGATCTTCCTCATTCCTCGAATAGATTAGAATGTCATCAATGAATACAATAACAAACATATCTAGATAAGGCTTAACACTCTATTCATAAAATCCATGAATGCTGTCGGAGCATTAGTCAATCCAAATGACATGACTAGAAACTCATAATGACCATAACGGGTCCTGAATGTTGTCTTAGCAATATCACTCTCCCTTACTCTTAACTGATGATAGCCAGATCTGAGGTTTATCTTAGAAAAACCTAAGGCACCCTGAAGTTGATCGAAAAGATCATCAATTCTCGGAAGAGGATACTTATTCTTGATAGTAACCTCGTTCAACTGATGGTAATCTATACACATTCTAAGTGAACCATCTTTCTTCCTCACAAATAAGAACGGAGTGTGATGAGTCCGAGATTTGGACTCATTTAGGGCTTTGTTTATATAGATTTAGTGTCCTCAAATGCTTAATTTGTGCCAATAATTGATGTTAAATCCTTGATTTTCAGGAATATGGATTGAGGAACAAAGCAAGGACATTAACAGGCAAAAAGGAACAAAACAAGCTGAAGAAATGAAGATGGGCGAGCTTGAGGATCGCCAAGAGCACTCGACGTGTCGCCGAGTGGCTCATCAGCCTGCCTAAAGTTCCAGTGTTCCAAGCTCTGAAGGAAGGAACCAAGTTGGCTATGAAAAAGAGCAGTCGGCTTATCTCTGAGTGATTCCGCGATGCCAAAATAGATTGCCCAAAGTTACAGACCTTAAGGATGCTGAATTCCAAGGCAAAAGTGCAATGGAAGAGACCAAAGGGCAGCTTGCCGAGTGGTTCGGCGAGCCGGACTTACTTCGCTGATTGAATCTTCGTAGCACATTTTTGGTGACTATAAATACATTTTTGAACATTTCGTTTGATATCTTTTTTTTCATCTAAGACATTATTATTAAGTTTTGAGCATCATGAGAGAGTTTCTCTAGTTTTTTCCTTAGCTTTGAGGGATTGAAGAAATTCACTTTTGAGAAATTTGAAGTGGATATTTGAGATTCATCAAATTGGAACATTGTAAAGATGAAATCACTCTTACCCAGTTGATGGATAATCAATTCGGTAACTGTTTTTACCTTTTTATAATGTCTAGCTAAAACCCCAATTCTCAGGGTGAGATTATGTGATTATGGGCTGATTTAGCTTATCGGTATTGCTAATTGTTAGTTTAAATGCTATTTAAAAGTGAGTTCAATCATTAATTATGGTTTAACTTAAGAATTGTAGTTGCAAATGCAGTTCTATGTTTGTGTTCTTGGCTTGCTCGAGAGAGTGGTTTTAGAACTAAGGTTTTTGATTGATGGTGTCTGGGTATTAGGTTGATCCCAACTCATTTAGTTGGGTTTTATATTGATTTACAATCGTTGATTGAGGTGTGCTTGAAATGTTAAATCAAAATGGCGCCGCTGTCGGGGATTGGTGTTGTTTAAAATTCTTTTGGTGAAGTTAAATTGGTTTCATGTTAGTCATAGTTGAATCCGCTTACTTTTAGTTTTGGTTTTTGTGTTGCTTGTTAAAATAGTGAAAATGAGCATATATGGTAACAATGATAATCAAGTGGGTCACCCTCCTTTGAAGATGATGATTCTTAGGGATACCATCCTAGATTTCTAGCACTTGAAGGGTGATACAATCCATGAGGTGTGGTTGAGATTTAAGACACTATTGCTGCAGTGCCCAACTCATAGAATCCCAGATAAGATGCTGCTGGACTATTTCTATAGAGGTCTTGGTCCTGTGAACAGAGGAGTGGCTAACCTACTTTCTCCGGGTGGTATAATGCAACAACCATATGCAATAGTATCCCAACTCCTTGATTGCATGACCAAGATCAACAAAGAGACAGAGAGGGACCCGAATTTAGCCAAAATATTGCCCCAACTAGATCTCTTGGCAAAAAATATCATGAAATTTGAAGTGTTGTACAAAAAGAAAGATAGGTACATTCCTCCTCATGAGCGTAAAAATCACATGGATTATGAGGATGGACATATAAAAGAGATACTCTCACGCATTCTCCACAAAATAGAAGAACACGACATAGTGTTGAAAGAGATAACAGAGAATGTCTCAATGCAAAATTAGATGATTGCTTCTCATTCCATATCTATTAAACTACTGGAGACCCAAATGGGCCATGCTTCGTCTCATCTTGCGGCCTTGATTTTGGGAAATGGGGTTGAAAATTGACACGTTGGGCAGTTTGGCGAGCTGGGTCGAGTTTGCCGAACCATTCGGCGGTTCGCCAAAGTCCCCCTAGATCCCCCTTAATTTCATATTTTGGCTAGATTAATATCTCTAACTTTCGGCGGGAAGCATGAGATCGCCGAGTTCACTCGGTTACTCACCGATGGTCCCCCTTGATTGCCCTTTATGCGCCTCTAACTCCTAAAACACTGTAAAATTTGTGTGGGCTAGTCTGAGCTTGCCAAGTGGTGTCGGTGATTCGCCGAAGGGCCCCAAACATCGCCAACCTGCCTCTTTTCTGGGAAACTTTCAAGCCAGTCCTTTCGGCGAGCCCTATTTGGCTTGCCTAAGTAACTCGGCGACTCGCCGATTGGTTCGGCGAGTCTTTCTGCAACTTAAAATTTTGCAATTTTTCTTGAATTGTTTATAACTTTTTCCGATGTGTTTTGCATATAGGGCTAGACCAAAAGTAGCATGACGAGACATGCCGCCTCGCAAGCAGGCAAAAGGAATCACTATCAATGAGGATGTAGCTGCATCCAAAGCAAAGACAACAAAACTTGCTACCACAGGTAGGAAATGTAACATCTCGCAATTTGAAATAACTAGGAAGAAGCTAAGAATTGGAAATAGTCATTTTTGGAAAGAATGAAAATCTGGAAATTTTGTAAAGTTAGAATAAGTTGAGTTTTGGTCAACTTCAAATGGCCATAACTTCTAGCTCAGGATGAGTTAGGTGTAATTCCAGATATGGTAGGAAATCCCTTAGAATGATCTTTTCAACGCCATTGAGTTTACGCGATTTCGAGTTTGTATGAGTGAGTTATCCCTTTGGAAGTTGGGCTCTTCGAATAAGGAAAGTCTAAAACCGGATTTTAGAAGGTAGTTTGGTCTTCTCCTTACCCTTTTATTTTAATTCATTTTTGGTAACTACTTAGGGGTCTAAACAGAACTTAGTCAGTTTACGGTTTTGGAAAAAGAGTTTGGGTTTTGAGATAAGAGAAAAGAAGAGAGAAGAAGAGGAGAAAGTATAAGAGAAGCAAGATTCATCAAGATCATCGATTTTGGCTTGTGAATTTCGTCAAGGGGTGATCCCTACAAGGTATGTGAGATCACATAGCATTGGGTTAGTTCATCGACGCGCCAATCATGATTCAATTTCAGCGAAGTTATTCGATTTGAAAGTGAATCCTTGAGTTCTTGATGAAATTCGTTTGAATTCTTGTGGGGTGTACTGTTGGAGTTTTCTTGAGATTGATTCATGTTTTTGGTTGTGTTTTTCGAGTAGAATCTGATGTATATTGAGGGTACAAATGATTCTAAGTGTTTGGGGAAAGAACCATTGAAGTTTAAAGTCTGAAGTTTTGGCTCTAGGGAGATGCGCCAGCCAGAGCGTCCCAACTTTAGCTCTGAAGTTTGTTCTCTGGCGCCCCGTGCCTCTCAGAGCGCCAGGGACGCTAGTTCTTCCCATTTCTTCCCCAACTTCCTGTACTAGTTCCATAGCAATGTACCTATGTTTTCTAGTTGATTCCAACACTCTAAGGTATATCTAAACATCATGAAATCATCCATAAACATAAGATCATGAACCTAAAATCCATAATCCAATTCAAGGAAAGTTAAGATCAAAGTCAAGAGAAGTAAGAGTCAAGTCAAGAGAAGTTCTTAGACTTTTCCAAATGTTTTAACTATGTTTTAAGACTTAAAGTTCAAGTTGAGTAAAGATTAAGGATTAAATGTTGAATTTCATTTCTTTAAAAGTATATGGGAACTATGTAGTCCCAAAGGGTTTGAAATGTTTTCACATTTAAACAAGAAAGGAAACCTCGATTTCCAAAGAGCCTTCGGGCTAGTTTTCAGAAAAGAGTAATCCCTTTCTAAATGAAGCAAGAGAGGAAACTTTGATTTTCAAGATAGCCTTTGAGCTAAGGTTTTGAACACTAATATCAAATCACTGAAAGAAGTATGTTTTTAAACATAATAGCTAATATCATATTTTTGGGAGTAGTATTGAGCACCGATATGGGGGAGAGTTCAGACAACTCACAGCCCCCATAAACCATGTAGCCATCATGGGTAGAAACGAGTCATACTTTTTAGATGATTCCTTTAGTGCTTTTTATCATACACTAGTGGATCCACTTAGTAGTTCAAATTCTATACCCCCGACAAGGTATAGAACGACCTTGGTAGCGTAAGGCAAATTGTTGTATCATCACAATAGCTCTTACGTGATGGTTGTCGGTTAGAGAAACTCCCACAAAAGTAACTGTATTCTTACATACATTGTTTATTGTATTTTTTACATACATTTCAGAGTTATATGTATCTTTGCATACACACAAAGTTGACATCATGTTTTAAACAACTTTTCTTTATATTGCACCTGTTTTAAACTGCTTTATATTGAAATGAGTTCAGTTATATTGAGTTACGTTGAGCCAGGTAAGTTCTTCAAATTCCTTTCAAGCCTATGTTGTGTTTAGCATTCCAACTCGCATACTCGTACATTCAATGTACTGATGCTAGTTGGCCTGCATCTTATTATGATGCAGACATAGGTAACTAGGATTGGCATCCAGCGCATCGTTGATCCAGTGAGCACTCCAGAGTCAATTGGTGAGCCTCCTTGCATTCTGGAGGACTCCTTTTTATTTCTTTCAGTTCTTTTTAGTATTTCTTTTGTTAGTATGATCGGGGGACCTGTCCCGACATCCATCTCTGTTGTTTTAGAGGCTTCATAGACAGTTATATGTTAGTTCTTTAGTCTTTTCATTTTCATTATCTTATGTTAAGATTTGAGTTTGCCTTAATGGCCAAGTTGAATATTCCTTTATAAAATTCCAGTTTATTACATAGACTTGTCTTTGTTGAATTAAGTCTTTCGCTAAGTAAGTAAGCTAGGCCAAGGGTTCTCTTGGGGCCAGTAATGGTTCTCGAGTGCCAGCCATGTCCGGGGTGTAGGCTCGGGGTGTGACAAACTTGGTATCAGAGAATAGAGTTCAAGAGTCCTAGGTAGTCTATGAAGGAGTGACTATAGAGTCCTTGTAATCGGTGTGAAGCATGCCACATCTATAATTAGGAGGCTGCAACATTTAGGAATTCCTTCACTTCTTTCATACTCACTTCGTGCGATAAAGTGTATCTCTTTAAAAGTCTCTTTCTAACTCGTGCTTACGCATAACCGATTTTGAGCTGGCCTATGGTTAAGAGTGCCTTCATGAAGTGTTTCTTTCCTCGTGAGCTAAGACAAGCAAAGAGATGGTTGCTGACATGAAGAGCAGGATGAGTTTATTTGTGGTTAGGTTGATTCGTCTGTCAAGTAAGGAAAGTAAGACAGCCATGCTAATAGGTTACATAGGCATAGCAAGGCTGATGATCCATGTGCAACAAGTTGAGAAGGACCAGCTGAAGGATAGAGAAGAGTTTGAGAATAAGAGGGCTAAGACATCAGGGAATGAATCCGGGCAGCAAAAGAGTAATGTGAACCGGTCTTCTTTCCAACATAAGCAGAAAGGACCTGCTCCATCATCTGCTAGTACACCTGCATCAAGGAACAAAAGTGAGAACAATAGTCAGAATTCTCAGAACTTCAGAGCTAGACCTGCGCATTCGCAAGGTAGTAAGGCACAAAGGGGTACTAAGACTCCTGCATGTGCTAAGTGTGGTAGGAGCCACTCAGGAATGTGTCGTGATGACTCCACTAGTTGTTTTCAAGTGTAGCCAGAATGGTCATTTTATGAGAGAGTGTCCTAAGAGTAGATAGAGTAATGGTAATTGGGCAATAGAGCCCACTCTTCATCAGTTGCTCTACCAAATAGAGCTGCATCTAGATGAGCTACTTCAGGGGCAAGCGGAGAAGGAAACCATCTTTATGCTATCACTAGTCACCGAGAGCAAGAGGATTTGCTAGATGTTGTCACTGGTATGATCAAAGTCTTCAATTTTGATGTATTTTTTCTGAGCAACTTCTTGAGCCCTTCAGTGTTTCTACACCTGATGGTGAGTCTATTCTAGCAAAAAGAGTCTATCGTGATTGTCCCATTTCTGTCAATTACAAGAGTACTGTGGCTGATTTAATTGAGTTAGACATGGTAGATTTTGATGCCATTCTTGGTATGGACTAGCTTCATGCGTGTTATGCCTCAGTTGTTTGTAGAATTCGAGTTGTCAAGTTTCAGTTTCCAAATAAGCCAGTCTTAGAATGGAAAAGTAGTTCAGCAATGCCTAAGGGTCGTTTCATTTCGTACCTTAAGGAAATGAAGTTAGTTTCTAAGGGGTATGTCTATCACTTAGTCCGAGTTAATGACTCTAGTGTTGAGATACCTCATATTCAGTCAGTTTAAGTAATAAAAGAGTTTCCAGAAATCTTTTGAGATGATCTACCCAGAGTCCCTCCTAAGAGAGATAGACTTTAGTATAGATATTCTCCCAGATACTCATCCTATATCTATTCTGCCATATAGAATGGCACCAACAGAGTTGAAAGGGCTTAAAGAGCAGTTAAATGATCTTTTAGATATGAGCTTTATTCGACCAAGTGTCTCACATTGGGGTGCTCCAGTCTTATTTGTGAAAAAGAAAGATGGTTCCCTTAGGATGTGTATAGATTACCGTTAGTTGAACAAGGTTACCATCAAGAACAAATATCCTCTCCCAAGGATTGATGATCTTTTCGATCAAGTTTAGGGTGCCACTTGTTTCTCTAAGATAGACCTAAGATATGGCTACTATCAGTTGAAAGTAAGGGAATGTGATATTCCCAAGACAACATTCAGGACCCGTTATGGTCATTATGAGTTTCTGGTTATGTCGTTCGATTTAACTAATACACCTGTAGCGTTCATGGACCTTATGAATAGAGTTTTCAACCTTATTTAGATATGTTTGTTAACGTCTTCATTGATGACATACTAATCTATTCAAGGAATGAAGAAGATCATGCTAGCCATCTCAGAATAGTTCATCAGACTTTGAAAGATAAGGAGTTATATGCTAAGTTCTCTAAATGTGAGTTTTGTCTTGAGTCTGTGGCGTTCTTGGGCCACATAGTTTCCGGTGATGGAATTAGAGTTGATACCCAAAAGATTGAGGCAGTGCAGAATTGGTCTAGACCCACATCTCCAACTGATATTAGGAGTTTCTTGGGTTTGGCTAGCTACTATAGAAGGTTTGCAGAGAGGTTCTCATCAATTTCGTCTCCTTTAACCAAGTTAACTCAGAAAATGGTGAAGTTTCAATGGTCTGAAGTTTGTGAGAAAAGCTTTCAGGAATTGAAAAAGACGTTGACTACTTCCCTAGTTTTGACCTTACCAGAAGGTACGCAAGTCTTTGTTGTCTATTGTGATGCGTCTAGAGTTTGTTTAGGTTTCGTGTTAATGTAAAATGGCAAAGTCATAACTTATGCCTCCAGACAGTTCAAAGTTCATGAGAAGAATTAACCAACCCATGACTTAGAGTTGGCTTCCGTAGTATTTGCTTTGAAGATATGACGTCATTATTTGTTTGGTGTTCAGGTTGATGTATGCACTGATCACAAGAGTCTTCAATATGTGTTCACTCAGAAAGAGCTTAATTTCAGACAAAGGACGTGGTTAGAATTACTCAAGGATTATGACATGAGTATTCTTTACCACCCAGGTAAGAATAATGTTGTTGCTGATGCTTTAAGCAGGTTGTCTATGGGTAGTACTACCCATGTTGAGGAGGAAAAAAAGAGAGCTAGTGAAAGATGTGCATAGACTTGCACGCTTAGGAGTCCGACTAATGGATTACATAGAAGGATGAGTAGTGGTGATGAATGAGGCTGAATCTTCATTAGTGTCAGAAGTGAAAGAAAAGCAAGACCAAGATCCAATTTTGTTTGAATTGAAGGCAAATGCTCATAAGCAAAAAAATATTAGCTTTTGAACAAGGGGGAGATGGAGTATTGAGATATCAAGGTAGGTTGTGTGTACCAATGGTGGATAGACTCCAAGAGAGGATCATGGAAGAAGCTCATAGCTCCAGATACTCCATTCATCCGGGTTCCACAAAGATGTATCGTGATTTGAGAGAGGTGTATTGGTGGAATAGTATGGAAAAGGGCATTGCAGAATTTGTTGCTAAGTGCCCAAATTGCCAACAAGTTAAAGTAGAGCACTAAAGGCCCGGTGTTTTGGCTCAGAATATAGAACTTCCCTTATGGAAGTGGGAAATGATTAATATGGACTTTATCACAGGTTTACCAAGGTCTCACATGCATCATAATTCTATTTGGGTGATTGTCGATAGAATGACAAAATCAGCCCACTTTTTGCCGGTAAAGACTACTCATTCGACAGAAGATTATGATAAGTTGTATCTTCAAGAGGTGGTAAGACTTCATGGGGTTTCGATCTCCATTATTTCAGACAGAGGTGCGCAATTTACTGCATAATTTTGGAAGTTATTCCAAAAAGGCTTGGGTTCAAAGGTGAACTTAAGTACTGCCTTTTATCCTCAGACAGATGGGAAAGCAGAGCGCACTATTTAGACCTTAGAAGACATGTTGAGGGATTGTGTGATTAATTTCAAAGGGTATTGGGATGATCACCTACCTCTCATTGAGTTTGCTTACAACAATAGTTACCACTCGAGCATCCAAATGACTATGGGAGAAGATGCAGATCTCCTATTGGATGGTTTGAAGTTGGTGAAGCAGGGTTGATAGGACGATATTTGGTTCATCAAGCTATGGAGAAGGTGAAAGTGATTCAAGAGAGGTTGAAAAACAGCACAGAGTCGTCAGAAATCCTACACTGATGTTAGGAGAAGGGAGTTAGAGTTTGAAGTAGATGATTGGATATATCTAAAAGTTTCACCCATGGAGGGTGTTATGAGGTTTGGTAAGAAGGGAAACTTAGTCCTCGGTATATTGCACCTTATCAAATATCCAAGAGGATTGACAATGTAGCTTATGAGTTGGAGCAACCACAAGAGTTAGCCGCGGTTCATCAGTGTTTCACATCTCCATGTTGAAAAAGTGCATGGGCGATCCTTCATTGATCATACCAACTGAAGATATTGGGATCAAGGATAGTTTTATCTTATCAAGAGATTTCGGTTCAAATTCTAGATCGCCATGTTCGCAAGTTGAGAACAAATGACGTAGCATCAGTCAAAGTCCTTTGGAGCAACCAATTTGTTGAAGAAGCTACTTGGGAAGCTGAGGAGGATATGAAGAAGAGATATCCACATCTCTTCGAATCCGGAGAAGTTCCGAATTAAGGTACTAATCCTTTCTTAGTATTTATTTATAAGTTGGCATGTTGTTTTGCATTTGCTTGTGGGTGCTTGAATTGAATGTTGCATGTTACACCCTTCGCCTAGTAAGAGTAATCTCATTCGAGGACGAATGTTCCCAAGGGAGAGATATTGTAACATCTCGCAATTTGAAATAACTAGGAAGAAGTTAAGAATTGGAAATAGTCATTTTTGGAAAGAATGAAAATCTGGAAATTTTGTTAAGTTAGAATAAGTTGAGTTTTGGTCAACTTCAAATGGCCATAACTTGTAGCTCATGATCAGTGAGGTGTACTTCCAGATATGGTAGGAAAGCTCTTGGAATGATCTTTGCAACGCCGCTGAGTTTGCGTGATTCAGAGTTTTTATGAGTGAGTTATGTCTTTTCCTTACCCTTTTATTTTCATTCCTTTTTGGTTATTACTTAGGGGTCTAAACTGAACTTATTCAGTTTACGCTTTTGGAAAAAGAGTTAGGGTTTTGACAGAAGAGAAAAGAAGAGAAAAGAAGAGGAGAAAGGAGAAGAGATGCAAGATTCGTCAAGATCGTCGAGTTTGGCTTGTGGATTTTGTCAAGGGGTGATCCCTACGAGGTATGTGAGATCACATAGCGTTGGGTTACTTCACCCATGTGCGAATCATGATTTAATTTTAGCGAAGTTATTCCATTTGAAAGTGAATCCTTGAGTTCTTGATGAAATTAGTTTGAATTCTTGTGGGTTGTGTTGTTGGAGTTTTCTTGAGATTGATTCATGTTGTTAGTTGTGTTTTTTGAGTAGAATCTGATATATATTGAGGGTACAAATGATTCTAAGTGTTTGGGGAAAGAACCATTGAAGTTTATAGGGTTTAGAGATGAAAAACGAACAAGACAAATTGGGAATTTTCTGGGAAAGGGCTTGGGGCGCCGCGCCTCTAGAGAGCCCCACTTCAGAGTCTGAAGTTTGGGATTTGGGGCGGCGCGCTAGACAGAGCGCCACAACTTAAGCTCTGAAGTTTATGCTCTGGCGCGCCGCGCCTCTCAGAGCGCCACGGACGCCAGTTCTTCCCATTTTTTCCCCAACTTCCCGTACTAGTTCCTTAGCAATGTACCTATGTTTTCTAGTTGATTCCAACACTCTAAGGTACATCTAAACATCATGAAATCATCCATAAATACGAGATAATGAACCTTGAATCCATAATTCAATTCAAGGAAAGTTAAGATTAAAGTCAAGAGAAGTTCTTAGAGTTTTTCAAATGTTTTAACTTTGTTTTAAGACTTAAAGTCCAAGTTGAGTAAAGATTAAAGAGTAATGTTTGAAGTTCATTTATTCAAAAGTATATGGGGACTATGTATTCCCAAAGGGTTTGAAATGTTTTCACATTTAAACAAGAAAGGAAACCTCGATTTCCAAAGAGGCTTCGGGCCAGTTTTCAGAAAAGAGTAATCACTATCTAAATGGAGCAAGAGAGGAAACTTTGATTTCCAAGATAGACTTTTAGCTATGTTTTTGAGCACTAATCTCAAATCACAGAAAGAAGTATGTTTTTAAACATAAGAGCTAATGTCATATTTTTGGGAGTAGTATTGAGCACCGATATGGGGGAGACTTCAGGCAACTTACAGCCCCTATAAACCATGTAGCCATCATGGGTAGAAAAGGGTCATACTTTATAGATGATTATTTTAGTGCCTTTTAGCATAGACTAGTGGATCCACTTAGTAGTTCAGGTTCAATACCCCCGGCAAGGTATAGGATGGCCTGGCAGCGTGTGGCAAAATGACGTATCATCATAATAGCTCTTACGTGATAGTTATCGATTAGAGAAACTCCCACAAAAGTAATTGTATTCTTACATACACACTTTATTTTATTTTTACATACATTTCAGAGTTATATGTATCTTTGCATACACACAGAGTTGGCATCATGCTTTAAACAACTTTTCTTTATATTGCACCTGTTTTAAACTGCTTTATATTGAAATGAGTTCAGTTATGTTAAGTTGAGTTGAGCCATGTAAGTTCTTGAGATTCCTTTCAAGCCTATGCTTTGTTTAGCATTCCAAATCGCATACTCGTACATTCAATGTAGTGATACCTATTGGCCTGCATCTTATTATGATGCAGACACAGGTAACTAGGATTGGCATCCAGCGCATCGTTGATCCAGTGAGCACTCAAGAGTCAATTGGTGAGCCTCCTTGCATTCCGGAGGACTCCTTTTTATTTCTTTTATTTCTTTCAGTTCTTTTCAGTATTTCTTTTTGTAGGATGATCGGGGGACCTGTCCCGACATCCATCTCTGTTGTTTTAGAGGCTTCATAGATAGTTTTTTGTTAGTTCTTTTGTCTTTTCATTTTCATTATCTTATGTTAAAACTTGAGTTTGCCTTAATGGCCAAGTTGAATGTTCCTTTATAACATTCCAGTTTATTATATAGACTTGTCTTTGTTGAATTAAGTCTTCCACTGAGTAAGTAAGCTAGGTCAAGGGTTCACTTGGGGCTAGCAATGGTTCTCGAGTGCTAGCCACGTATGGGGTGTAGGCTTGGGGCGTGACAGGAAATGTAAGGGAAAGGGAAAGGCACATGCTCCTGTGTCATCGTAGGTCAGCTCTGACAGTGAGGGAGTTTATGCTACTTACCTCACCACTTCTGTGAGTGAGGGAGAGCACCAGGACTCTCACTCTGACATTTCTGAGCCTGAGGATGATTAGCTGCTACTAGCTCGGAGAGCTTAAATGCGCTCCAAGAGGTTTAATGATCCGTCTAGGATCCGGGTACCCCAAGCCACCACTCCTCCTCCTATTTCAGACCAAGTTATGGTCCCAGCACCACCTACACAGGTCCTCCTCCCCTGTCTATGAATAGACTAAAGGTTGAGGGACTGAGGACAATCATTGCGGAGAAGAGGTTGTCTATGGATGGAGTGATAGACCGGTACCCAGAGATATGGCGCACCATAAAGGCCCGCAAGTTTGAGATCTTCACTAAACCCTGGGGATCTTATATTCCTAATTGGGTTCGAGAGTTTTACACTGCCTACGGAGCTCTAGTGCCATAAGGGAAAAGAAAGGCCGCTACATTCAAGCTGGTAGATTATGTGGTTGTCAGGGACAAGAAAGTGAAGTGCGATAGTGATGATATCAATTTAGTTCTGGGGTGTACAAAGAATATTGCTGATGACTACCAGAGTATGATCAAGACAACTTCACTAGAGGACATGAAAAGATGGGTGGCTCCTCTCGTTTCAAATGCTACTCCTAGGTGGATCGAGGCTGGAATGAAAATTGAGAAGAAAGACCTCAATGTGGCACCAAGGTACTGGTTTGGCTTCATCAGCAACACCATTATGCCGTAACAAAATGAGTCTGAGTTCTTTTATTGCTCCCTTGCCTCCTAGGTGTGTTGGGAGTGCTGCTGCTTCTCGACCTCCACTCACTCAGGCTACGATACTAAGGATGGGGCATCTAGCACATTATTCTGATAGGCATTGATTAACGTATCAAGTGGAATTTCATCCAATACTAAATACCAATGACTGGTCTTCAGTATAATAACCCAACTATGTGAGTTGGGGTCGATCCCACATGGAGTAGTTCTTCTTTCGAATTCAATAATAAAAGTACAATGACAATATCTTCAATCAAACAATTCTTGCATAATTAATATTCAAAACTCAAATTCCGGGTTTTAACTACCAATCCAAACTTACACTTCAACACAAGCAATCAAATATTAGAGTAAAACTTGGGGAATTGACCAGCCAATTATTGAAGCTCAATGAAATAGGTAAACATTAATGCTCATAATAGGTTAATTTGTTGTGGGTAGGTCGAACCATATAAAAAGTAACTTTATCTCGAACAATTACCTTTTCTATGTTGAATTTTCTCAAACTTCAACACCGATCGAACGAGGCCCAACTCTTTACCCTCATCAAATCCACTCTCTCGAGCTGGATACAAAGGAAGGGTCACTTGTTTTACTCTCTCGAGCTGAAACCAAGGAAACCCACAACTAAGGACGCTAAGATTGGCACCTTGGTTCCATACCTCTCTCTCTCGCAAGTGCACAACACTAAAATTGATACATGAAGTAACGAAATTCAACCTCGAAACACAGTAACAACTTAGACCCACTTCAAATTAGCAACATTCTTCGCATTTAACAAACACCCACTAAGTAAATTCAACAATTGGCTTCATGATCGAAACCCCAAGTAAAGGGTTTAAGCCACTCATCTAAAAAATAAGAAGATCAAAATTAATTATCACTCCCATAGTTGGGTACAAAATGAGAAATATAGATGAAATTCAATTGATAATCTTCTCTCTTACAAAATCTCTCTCAAAATCTTGCTAAAATCACTCCATAAACCCTTTGGTAGTGTTTTCTCTCTAGGTAATTCTTTCCTCACTTTCTGACTGAATTTCTCTCTCTAGCCAAAACTAATCTAAATAAGTCTGAAATGTCACTACTCAGCGAAGTAAGTCAGGTATCGCTGATGGATCAGCGAATCACCGATTTCTCTTCATCTCTCCTTCATTTTTCGCTTTTTCTTGGTTTGGCTACTGTGACTTTAGGCAATCTAGGTTGGGATCGCCAGATGACTCCGCGATTTTCCCTTTATCCTTCCATCTCGCCCATCTTGCATCTTCTTTCGTACTTTTGGCGACCTGGTTGACCTTCGCCGACTGGATCGGCGATACGCCGAATATGGTTGTTGCTTGTCGAATTTACCCCCATTTTAGCTCCATCATTCTGTAACTTTAGGCGATTCGCAGAATGATATTGGCGATCTGTCGAATGATATCATCGATCATCAGGTCTTCTTTTCTTCATTTCTTAAGCTTTCTTTGTTCCTTTTTGCCCAATAGTGTCTATGCTTTGTCTCTAACTCCAAATACCTAAAACTCAAGGGTTTTCATCAGCTATTGAGACAAAATATGCTTTTGAAGACACAAAATTTATCAAAATAAACCCCTAAATGAGTCCAAATTGTGGACTCATCAACACCCCTAACTTAGACTTTAGCTTGCCCTCAAGTAAAGCTCAAGTTCAGCAGTTCAAAAAGGATGTCTCGAACAGTGCTACACAAGACTCAATCATGAATGCACACAAAAAGTCTCAACTTATTCATGCCAGGATCAATTTTGTACTCAAAGTTTCAAGTTGTGACTCACCATTATCAAAGTATCTCAAGCTCACTATACTTGGGTCATATGTAAGTTCAAGCTCAACAAAGGTATTCCAATGCCCTCATACAAAGAGTGATTCCATATTCACACACAATGGTTCAATCATTTAAGGTTCCAGAATCAAGATCAACACTCACACTCAAAAAGATAAACACAATGCATGATTTCACCCATAGGTTTACCCTTATTTTCCAATTGACTTTAGCTTCAACTCATTCAAGATCAAAAAGGTCTTTTCAAGGCTTGTAATGGGGCTGAGTGTAAAGGTATTTATAGGCTAAAAATCCTCATGAAATGTGATGTGAACAACACCTTATTTCCTTATCTTTGTCATTTTCATTCAAGCTCAAAAGTAACATCTTATTCATCTTCCATGATTCATTGGAAACCCCATTTTCTTTGTATTTCTACAACTTTATTTCACGACTTTTTCTTTCTTTTTCTTTTTCAATCCTTTCTTCTTCTTTTTTATATGGAGGAGTTCCATTTTTCTCAAAACATGGGCATGAGGGACTTCTTTGCATTTACTTGATTTGCCTTATCTTTTCACCACACCCCCAACTTAGGCTTTCGACCTAAGTTTACTATTCAAACAAACCACATATCATGAGGATTATGGGTAATGGACAAGGAGAGGTTACAATGTTACCAAGTTTCTTCCAAGAAAAGGCCAAAGCTCAAAGGGTGCTCAAAAGAGGTTCACACACTCACAAGGTAAGCCATAAAATAGGTATACTTTCAAATCGGTTCACACTCTTTAAAATTGTCTAAGATCATCTCAAGAAATTGAATCACTTAGTCAACCGGACCAACGGGGAAAATTCTAGGTGTCATCACACATGGTTCACAGTAAGCTCATCACACAAGGCATTGACACCCAAGTCAAACAAAACTACACACTTTTGCTAGTGTGCAATGTTCATCACAAGAGACTTGATTCGATAATTGAATACTCACAATGAGATGCAAAGAGTTCACATGTTGTATATACGACTTCAATTGGTCTCGTCGTAGCTGCGCATTCATTTTTGTTCAAGCAGAGCACTGTTTAAGTCATCAGTATTGATCAAACCAATACTCAAATTTGCACAAGAACAATCGCATTCCACACAAACTAGGGATTTTGTCAAAACGAGAAGGAGGTTCACTAAGGACACTGAGCAATCTCCACTAAAAATAGTCAACATTGTCCCCAATGTGGGTAGAGAGTGGGTATTTATCGCAAGTAAACTAATTATGAACAATAAATAAAAATTGATAAGGAATGAAAACAATCTAGTGTGTAAACAAGTAAAGCAGGGTCACAAGGAATCTTCACTAAATGCCCAGTTGGCGATGGAGTGAATTGATCGTCGAGTGCTTTGTCGTTGCGCCTAATGTTCTTCAGATCACCCTTAGTTCCAATAGTTGGCATTCCCTGAGAAGGTAAATTGGAGAAGATGTAGTGGATCACCAAACAACTCGGCGATCCGCATAATGAACTTAAAGCATCGCTGGTCGATTTTTAAGGAGCATTGTTCGCTTTGATTAGAAAGGGTGAGGAAAATCGGGTCTCTTTAATACATCGACGATACACCAACTGGTGTAGGTATTCCACCGAATGTTCCAGAGTCTCAATCTCAATTATTTAGATTCATAAGGCAAACCAAGTCATGCTTACCGAAATAGTTCAGCGACTCGCCAAGAAGACTTTTGTCTCGCTCATGATCCCTACTCCTGCAAAATCAACACACATTATTCAAAACACTAACACTTGGACATTTAGTGAAAGTACTTTTTAACGTCGAACATGAACCTCTTCATCTTTTCCTTGTAAAGGGCATTTAGTGAATATTCCACATGTCCCTCTGAATTCATCCAATTCGTTAACTGCTCCACTCTCCCCCTTGAGGTCTTTGTCCAGTCCAGATTTAAAGCTTTCAATGCCCACAACACTTTGTGTTCCAACTCAACGGGTAGATGGCAAGATTTACCAAAAACTAGTTGATACGGAGAAATCCCAATAGGTGTTTTGTAAGAGGTCAGATATGCCCATAGTGCGTCATCGAGATTTTGAGACCAATCGGTTCTGTTGGCATTCACTGTCTTGGCCAAGATGCTTTTGATCTCCCGGTTTGACACTTCAACCTGGCCACTTGTTTAGGGATGATATGGGGTTGCTACTTTGTGTTTCACCCCATACTTGCTTAATGCAGCGGAGAACCACTTGTTGCAAAAGTGGGATCCCCCATCACTAATAATCACCCTAGGAGTGCCAAATCTCACAAAGATGTAGCATTTCAGAAATTGGACGACACTTTTTCCTTCATTGTTTGGAAGTACAACAGCCTCTACCCATTTGAAAACATAATCTACAGCCACCAAGATATACTTATTTACAAACGAGCTCACAAAGGGGCCCATGAAATCAATTTCCCAAACATCAAATAGTTCCACTTCTAAAATAGGAGTAAGGGGTAACTCGTGCCTTTTAGACACTCCACCTTGCTTCTGACATTGAGCACATTTCTTTACAAATTCATGCTCATCCTTGTAGAGGGATGACTAGTAATATCCACTTTGGAGAACTTTTGCGATTGTGCGCACACCGCTATGGTGGCCTCCAACTGGAGACGCATGACAAGCATAGAGAATTCCTATCGCCTCTTTTTCTGGAACACACCTTCTAATGATATGATCTGCACACTCTCGAAACAAGTATGGTTCATCCCAGAAGTACTTTTTAACGTCGAACATGAACCTCTTTCGTTGGTAGAAGTTCAGCTCATCCGACATTGGTCCGCACATAATGAATTTGTGAAATCGGCATACCAGGGGTTTGTTCAAGGGATATTGCAAACACTTGTTCATCGGGGAAGAAATCGTCTATGTCAACCTCAGGCACATCATTCTCCTTGCCCTCCAACCCTGATAAGTGGTCAGCCACCTGATTTTCACAACCTCTTCTATCTTTGACCTCAAAGTCAAATTCTTGTAATACTAGCACCCACCTTATCAACCTTGGTTTTTCATCCTTCTTTGCTATCAAGTAACGAAGTACAACATGATCATTGTGAACAATCACTTTAGTGCCTAACAAGTATGCCCGGAATTTCTCAAATGCATAAACTACTGCAAGCAACTCTTGTTCAGTGATGGTATAGTTGCGTTGAGCACTATTTAGAGTCTTGATTGCATAATAAATTGGGTGAAAAAACTTGTTGCATTTTTGCCCCAATACCACACTCAATGTTGTGCCACTAGCATCACACATCACTTCAAAATATTTGGACCAATCAAGGCTAATAATGATTGGGGTGGATACTTTTTTCTTTCAATCATCAAAACACCGCCATACAAGCGTCATCAAAATAAAAGCTCACTTCCTTCTCCAAGATTTTGCACAGGGGGTGTGCAGTCTTTGAGAAGTCCTTGATGAACCTCCGGTAGAAACCATCATGTCCCAAGAAGCTGCGAACACCCCTCACTGAAATCGGCGGATGTAGTTTTTCAATCACCTCAATTTTTGCCTTATCGACTTCCAGTCCTTTTTGTGACACCTTGTGCCCAAGATCTATGCCTTCCTTCACCATGAAATGGCATTTCTCCCAATTCAAAACCAAGTTTGTGTCCACACATCTTTGGAGTACTTGCCCTAAGTGTGCCAAGCATTCTTCAAATGTATCCCCTACGACTGAAAAGTCATCCATGAATACCTCCATAGAGTCTTCTACCATATCCGCAAAAATGGATAACATGTAACGCTGAAATGTTTCTAGGGCATTACATAGCTCAAATGGCGTTCTTTTGAATGCAAACGTTCTATAAGGGCAGGTGAAGGTGGTTTTCTATTGGTCTTCCAGCGCAATAGAGGTTTGGTTGTACCGGAGTACCCATATAGAAAGCAGTACCAGCCCATCTCTGATAGCCGATCAAGCATTTGGTCCATAAAAGGCATTGGAAAGTGATCATTTTCAGTCCACGAATTTAGCTTTCAATAATCCATGCATACTCTCCACCCAGTCACTGCTCTAATCGCCCTAAGATCCCCCTTTGCATATGGGACTACGGTGATACCTCCCTTTATCGGTACACATTGCACCGGGCTTACCCATTTGCTATCAGCAATAGGGTAGAGCACACCTGCGTCCAACCACTTGATGATCTCCTTTTTTACCACGTCTTGCATTGGTGGGTTCAATCTCTGCTGATGCTCAACACTAGGCCTACACTAATTATCAAGCTGAATTTTGTGAGTGCAAATACCGGGAGGAATGCCCACTATATTAGCAATGGTTCATCCTATAGCTTTTATATGTTTTCGCAACACTTCAAGGAGAAATTTCACCTTCCATTCAAGCAAGTCAGCTGCAATGATCACTGGTAAAGTGTTATTTTCCCCCAAGAAAGCATATTGGAGATGAGAGGGAAGAGCTTTCAATTCCAGATTAGGTGGTTCTTCTATTGATGGCTTTGCGGGAGGACTCTCTCTATTTTTAGGTCAATATACAACTTGATTGGAGTCTTTGAATACCCTCTTGCTACAACTTCCTCATAGCCTGAACTTCAGATTCATCATGATTAGCGAGTACAGATTCAAGGGGTTCATTTATGCACATCAAATGGCTTACACTAGCTACCACCTCATCAATAACATCATCAGTAGATACCACATGAATATCACTTGGGTGTTTCATGGATTTACAACTATTAAAGGTTACTTCATCTTCGTTCACCCGAAACTTCAATTTTCCACTTTCAACATCTACCAATGCCCTCCCGGTTACCAAGAATGTCCTTCCCAAGAAATGGAAATTTCTTCATCTATTTTACAATCTAAAGTCACAAAATCAGCCGGAAAAATGAATCGATCGACCTTTACCAAGATGTCATGAAGTATCCCAATAGGATGTTTGATTGAACGGTCTGCCATCAGGAGTCTCATTGTGGTTGCTTTCGGTTCACCCAACCCAAGTTGTTTGTATATCGCATAGGGCATTAAGTTGATGCTTGATCCCAAATCACATAAAGCTTTAGCGAATTGGAGCATGCCTATGGTGCAAGGAACAGTGAATGCCCAGGGAACTTCTCTCTTTTTTATCATCTCCTTAGTCATGATTGCACTACAACTATGGGAAACTTCAATTGTCTCAAAATCCAAACTCCTCTTCTTTGTGACCAACTCTTTCATGAACTTGGCGTTTCCCGGCATTTCCAATAATGCTTCCATAATGGGGAGGTTGATTGATAGTGTCTTGAACATTGACAAGAAGTTTTTGAACTTCTCATCTTCATTTTTCTTATTTAATCGTTGGGGAAATGGTGGAGGTATTTTGGGTAAGGGTTGCATGACTTTTGGAATTTGAACGTGTTGGTCCACTTCCATTTGTTGTTCTTTGGCAATGTTTTGATGAATAAGCAACACTTGTTCCTCCATGCCTTCACCTTTTTCATTCTTTTGAGCATCTTCATTTCCAATCACATTACCTATTGCCACCTTTCCGCTACGAGTTACTACAACCAGCCCTCTATCATCACATTCCCTTGTTATATTTGGTTTCAACTAAGCTGATAATAAACTCAGTTGTCCTTCGAGTGCCTTGATGGCGTCGGCATGTGAGTTCACTTTACTGTTCAGTGATGAAAAGTCATCTTTCATCCCTTTCAACAAATCATCTGAACCTTCAACTTTGTCAAGTATGCGTGACAACAAGTCATTCACCCGAGGACTGCCTGCACTCCCTTTAGAGTTTGGGCTTTCTCTTGAGTGAGTATGGTTCTCCTCATCATCATCTTCCCTTCTCCAATAATCATTTTTCTTAGCCCAATCTTGATAATATCTCTTTTGTTCTTCTCCCTTATGATAGTTCCAACCTTGACTTCCGCCTCACTGTAGATATCATGGGTGGAAACCTTTCTCGTACCTCTTGGAGTTCCAACGTTGATTCTCCCCCGGCCTTGAGTAACCGAAAGAAGAACCCTCCTCAACTCTAAACACTCCACATGTCCCCTTAATGTGCTCTTGTAGAACTGCCATTTGAGTCAACATCTTCTTGATGTTCTCATCCCTCTCTCTCTTTATCAGGTTGTTCTTGCGTTAATCAAAAATGAAATGGAGAGACCTGATCCTCTTGGGTGTACCATGCTTGGTTTATCCTAGTCATTTCATCCAGAAGAAACGAAGCTACCTCAAATGGTTGTAACATTATTCCTCCTCGTACTAATTGATCAGCCACTCCTTTATTAACAGAATCTAAACTCTGACAGAAATATTAAAGTAACAAATCATTTGGTAGCCTATGAGTTGGGCATTTAAGTGTCACGACCCAAGCCTAGGGCCTAGACGTGACATGACGAATGAGGAACCCGAAGGAACCCCAAGCAAGCCTCTCAAACTTGTCATCACACTTCATCGGTTGCGGAAGTACATTCAACATTAATTAACGGGAAATAGGGACTAAGGGCAAACCATTTCAAAATGACATCATAGAACAAGAGTCAAGCTCATTTACAAAATACTTGTCC
>JAJOOR010009462.1:0-28436 GCA_036250505.1 Solanum acaule
TATATATATAATTTTATCAAGCTATATATTTTAGAATTTAGAATTTATTAAATTTGTCTCGATTCACATAATATCGACTCCCTTACCTTTGGGAGAAACAAAATTATTAGCGTACAATCTATAAAACAAATACTTCTTCCGTCCTATTTTATGTGAGGTACTTTGACTCGGCACAGAGTTTAAGAAAGAAAGGAAGACTTTTAAAACTTGTGGTCCAAAATGAATGATAGAAATTTGTGTGGCTGTAAGTTATTTCATTAAGGGTAAACTAAACATTTATAGTTAAATTGTTACTTAATATAGAAATGTGTCATTCTTTTTTAGACTGACTAAAAAGAAAAGTAAGTCATATAAATTGGGACAGAGGGAGTAAATAAATAAAGAATCATTAGTATGTAGAATAAAAACAATCTTAGCTTCTCAGCATTAATCTTTTAAGTTGACATTTTGTCAAATCAGTATTTTATTTAGAGCAACTTTCACATATATCAAACATAAAAATCATATTTGTATGTTATAGCTATAATTTCATAATTGCGCTCCATAACAAATTTTATGTTTTCTATGGAGCTTTTGATTTGTATAATTCGCTACAAACATTCAATTTTATACAAATTGTTCAGTTTTGTATAAATTCATTTATACATAATTTGTATAATAAGATCTGTATTTGTATAATTATAAGTGTATAAGACGAAAATATATGTATTTGTCTTTGTATATACACTTTTCTCTCGCTTTAGACAAACACAAACTCATTTTATACATTTTATACCGAAATGTATAAAATGACTAATTGTACACCGAATCAGATGACAAAAAAAGGGATGTTTGCTGTGAATTACAATTAAAATAAACTATGATCATATCATTTAATTTAAATTAATAGTTTGTTATTTCATATAATTTTCCTTTTTATTTATAATCTCATAAGTTCGGATATATTTAAGTCGTATACTTTGATTATTTATAGAATTTTTACTCTAATTATGTTAGTCAAATTATTGCTCAATTAATTGTATGAGGGAGAAACTCACCGATTAAAACAAGGAATATATTAAAAGAAAGCCTTAAATCTTGTTTGTTTTATGGTAGGACCAAATAAAGTTTTTTACGCTATTGATTCTATCTATTGAGATTAGATTAGCTAACTTAATCTTGTTATTAGTCATTAGTTGGTTAGTTATTTCTGTTAGTGAGTAGCTGAAGCTTCTAGAAGCTAAATGCCAGCTGTAAAAGTAGTTGTTGATTAGTTAGTTCCCATTGTATAAATAATTAGGGGTGTATATCGGTTGGTTCGATTTTATGTATTATCGGTTCGATTTATCGGTTTTTGGTTTTTAAATATGCTAACCCAATAACAAACCAATAAGATATTTTTTATTGGTTTTTGGTCGTTATCGGTTCGATTTTCGGTTTACCCAATAAGAAAATGTTCGTAAAATATTATATGACTTCTCACTTCTCTAAATGCTTTGATATAGTGAAACAAGAAAGATAATGAAAAATTGCATCAATAAGAGAAAATATAGTTCAAAAGCTATAATTATATGTCATGACTTCCAAAACATAAAATGGAATTTCTTATGATAATCAAATTACATACCTTTAAAAACTTGCAATAGTTACAACCTACAATTACAAACTAAAACTAAAATCAAATAGTCCAATAAGACTAAAACTAAAACAAAAACAACATCAAATAGCTATAATTGCGAACCTAGTGTGAAGTGGGTAGAGTACTAATAATTTGATATAGTTATAATGTCTAGTCATATATTAAATTATTAATATCTAATATTTAGGAAGGGTAAAGTTTTAAATTATTATCGTCTTATTGGGTTATCGGTTTACCCAATAACACAATGGTAAAAACCGATATCGAACCAATAACCCAATAACATTTTCTTATAAACCCATTAAAACCCAATAACCCAATAACTCAATAACAATAACCCAATAACATTTTTTTTTAGTTCAGTTTATTGGTTGGTTCGATTTTTACACACCCATATTAAAATACTTACACTTGTACATAAATAAGATGATGAATTTTTCCCAGATTTGTTGACTCTTCTTTTCTCATCCTTATGGATTGTGAGCATAGCTCAGTGTGCAAATCTATGTGTTAATCTCAATATGGTATCAGAGCCCAGCTCAAATTGATCGATAATTTCATAATTCATCCATTCATACGCAATACATTGCAGCTACATTGCATTTTTCCCTGTGTATATTTTTCATGTATGATTTTTCTTGTTGAATTTTTGATTTATGATGGCGAATGACAATGGCGAGTAATCGAGTGATACTGGTAGAAATCCTAATGGTGTTGGGGTTGAAAATGCCAACTCTTCATTGTACATGCATCCCTCTGATAATCCAGGTGCAACATTGGTACCAATTCCTTTCGATGGAACAAGATTTAGGTCGTGGAAGAGAGGTGTTTACAGAGCCCTCTCAGTGAAGAACAAGCTAGGTTTTGTTAATGGAGAGTGCAAGAGGCCAGATCTGGAGACGCCTCAATATTGTCAATGGGAAAGGTGCGATAACATAGTTACCTCTTGGATTTTGAACTCGTTTGTTAAGGAAATTGCAGATAGTGTAGAGTATGTGAATGATTCGTTCGAATTATGGAGAGAATTGGAAGATTGATACGATCAAACAAGTGGAGCAAAGCTTTACCAAATCCAGAAGGAGATAAATGATTTGTCTCAAGGAACATTGGATATCACAACGTACTATACTAGGATGAAGAGATTGTGAGAGGAATTGAGCATTCTACATGTTAAAACTCAGTGCAAATGTAACTGCAGATGTGGAGCAAAAGAGAATGTTTTTAGAGAAGAACAAGAGAGGGGATTAATTCAATTCCTTATGGGATTGAACGAGGTTTATACTGTAGTTTGAGGAAACATCCTTATGATGAACCCACTACCATCACTGGCACAAACTTTTTCACTGTTAGTGCAGGATGAAAACAACGAGAAATCAAGCCCAACACTCAGCTGTTCATGGAGTCTGCAACTCTTAGTGCGGATAATCCTGGAAAAGTGATGATGGAATCTGCCTCATTCAATGCTAGTGGTTCAGGAGGAGTAAGTGCCTCTAGACAACCTCGACAAGCTGCAACAAGTAACAATAATTTTAGAACCAACTACTCTTAAACAACTACTTACAATAGAAATAAGGGTCGTATAATATGTGACTACTGCAGGAAGCCAGGACATACTAAGGACTAGTGCTATAAACTTTACGGTTACCCACAAGCCAACAACCATAATCCTTACAACCATAATCAGAACTCTCAAAATGGATATCGCAGTAACAATTAGAGTTTTAGGAACAACAAATGCAAAGGCCCTATGGTTGATATGCATGGTTTCTCATCCAATTTGATGACAAATGGATATGAGGAACATGTTGGTACACATGATACACAGAGTCCCAAGCTGACAAGAGAATAATATGAGCAATTTGTGAATCTACTGCAACATTTTCAAGCTGAGAGTCATGGGACAATACTAAGAACATGGATCATGTGAATAGCAATGTGAACTTTGCAGGTATGATAGTTTGCACTTCTTCTGTTGATTTTGGAAAATTATCCTGCAAGTGTTTCAAAAACAAAGTTGACTCTTGGATTCTAGACTCAAGAGCTTCAAACCATATGGCTTTTGATATAAAATCCCTAGATGACATTACATACCTTCCTTGTCCTTTACTGATAGCTTTACCAAATGGCTATAAGGTGAAGGTCACTCAATTTGGGACTGTGATAATTGCATCAAACATTATATTGCATAAAGTATTGTATGTGCCTTTTTTTCAGTATAATCTTGTATCTATTCAGTGCCTTTCCATGATTATGCCTAAAAGTGTTATATTCTTTACTGAAACTTCATGCATTCTACAGACCCGTTCCATAAAGAGGCCTTTGGAGATTGGTGAAGCCAAAAATGAATTATATTTTCTCTGTCCCAAGTGTGTGAAGAACAACAATCATTCTAATGTGAAGTGTATTGTTCCTACTCATGTTGCTTCAAGTGTTCCTACTTAGAGTTCAAATTCTTGTACTTCTACTCAATGTAATCATTTTTCCAATATAGATAACATGTCTAGGAAGAATAAGTGCTTACACAAATCCACTATGCAGAGTTCTATTCCAAAGGATATGAACCAATCTTATGTTTCAGCATCTTTTATGTCTCTTACTTGTGATGTGAATGTATTGTGGTATATCAGACTTGGACATATACCCTTTGTAAAAATGAGGGAAATAAGATCCATACCTAACAACTTTTCTACTAAACAATCCTTTTGTGCAATATTTGTCCAATGACAAGGCAAGCAAGGTTGCCATTTCACCATAGTACCAATACTTCCACCAAAATATTCCAACTACTACATATTGATCTTTGGGGTCTCTACCATACAGTGACTCATGACAATCATAAATATTTTCTTACCCTTGTTAATTACTACAATAGATATACCTGGACTCAACTACTGACATGTAAGAGTAATATCCTATGAGTGATTAAGACTTTAATATCCATGATTGAAAATCAGTTTGACACCAAAGTGAAATCCATAAGAACTGATAATGGACTTGAGTTAATTAACACAGAAACATCATCCTTTCTTAAATCCAAAGGGATCATTCATGAGAAAACATGTCCCTACACACCACAACAAAATGGTGTGGTGGAAAGAAAACATAAATATTTACTAGAAACTGCCAGATCACTTCTTTTCCAATCCAAGCTACCACTGAAATACTGGGGAGAGTGTTCTATGTGCCACACACATCATTAATAGACTCCCTACTTCCCACATCAAGGGAAAATGTCCTTATGAATTGTTGTACAATTCGAAACCATCCTACTCCCATATGAGATCATTTGGATGTCTGTGTTACCCTACAATCCCATAGTGCCAAAGAGATAAACTCTAGGCTAGGACCACACCTCAAATCTTCATATGGTACCCATTTGGATCAAAGGGATATAAGGTCCTCAATCTGACCACAAGAAAAATACACATTTCTAGAGATGTAGTTTTAAAAAAAAGTATATTTCCTTTTGTTGTTGTCTCTGATGTGTCTTCTTTTCCTTCTGTTTTAAATTCTTTGCCTTTTATTGATTCTATTAATATTGAAGTTGGTTCACAAATTGAACCACGTGTTGAAAATAATGTACTTGATGAATGAAACAGATCAAGTGACACTTCATTACCTTAATCAGTTGACTTACCATTTGCACCACTTTCAACCTCTTCTCAGCAACCTTCTATTGTCCCTCAAAATAGTGAGTCAACTACAATTCCTACTAGGCCTCATAGATCAGATAGATTACCTGCCTACCTCCATGACTATATTTTTCCCAAAACCATAACTAATCCAGCCAATGACAAGGCTGATGAGAATATTTCCCTAAATGCTGCTTTTTCAAAACATCACCATATACCACCTGAGATTCTTGAAGATGAGAGTCAAGCTTTTGTGAGAAACATTAGAAATGATGATGAGCCTTCTTCATATGAAGAAGCTGCTATGAATCCTGCCTGAAAGTTAGCCATGACACAAGAATTTGAGGCACTTCATGCAAATCATACTTGGGACCTGGTGAATTTGCCAAATGGTAAAAGGGCAATAGGTTGTAAGTAGGTGTATAAGGTGAAAAACACAAGGCTGATGGGACCATTGAAAGGTTCAAAGCAAGACTTGTGTTGAAGAGATACACTCAACAAGCTAAGATTGATTACACATAGACTTTCTCACCAGTGATTAAGATTACTACTGTGAGAAATTTGTTGGCTACAACCATAAAGAAGGGCTGGAAAATTTATCAACTTGATGTGAATTATGATTTCCTTCATGGAGAGTTGCATGAGGAAGTATATATGGAAATTTCCCCAGGCTTGGCAGTGGACATGTCAGGATTGGTCTGCAAATTGAACAAATCATTATATGGGTTGAAGCAAGCTAGTCGACAATGGTATGCTAAGCTAGTTGAGGTCATATATTCTAGAGGTTACACCCACTCACTAAATGATTATTCACTTTTCCATAAGAAAACTGCATATTTCACTGTTTTTGTGGCTGTTTATGTAGATGATGTTCTTTTGACTGGTACAGATATAGTTGAAATAAAAGAACTTAAGACCTTCTTGCATGACAAGTTCAAAATTAAAGATTTAGGAAGACTGCATTACTTTCTTGGGAAAGAGGTACTTTACAAAGATGATGGTCTCATTATTTCCTAAAGGAAGTTTGTCCTTGATCTACTAAAGAACTATAACATTTTTAGTATGAGCAATTGTACTTCTCCACTAGATCTTATAATAAAACTTCATGATAAGGAAGGTCCTCCACTTTCAGATCCTGCATTTTACAGAAATCTTGTTGGAAAGTTGAATTTCCAGACTAACATTGACTAACACTTGGATATATCCTATAGTGTACAACACCTTAGTCAATTCATGCAAGACCCCAGGGAACCTCACTTGAAAGCAACATTTCACCTCTTGAGGTATCTCAAGACAGATCCTACCTTAGGGATCTTCATGTCACATGATCAGTCAATAAGTGGTTACATTGTGTTGCTAGGTAACAGTCCTCTTAGTTGAAAATCAAAGAAGCAAGAAATCATAGCATTATCTTCAGCTGAGGCAGAGTACAGGGCTTTGAGAAAGGTTGCAGGTGAGTTGGTTTGGCTCAACAGATTACTAGAGGAACTCACAGTACCATCACCAACTCATTTTGATGTCTATTGTGATAGTCAATCAGCCCACCACACTGCTAGGAATCATGTATTTCACGAGAGAACAAAGCATATTGAAGTTGACTGCCATTTTGTGAGAAATCTTCTACAAGTAGGCCTTATTTCATTGCACCATATAGGTTCTGACAATCAACTGGCAGACATCTTGACAAAGACACTGACTGGGATTAAAGATTCTGTAGCACTACACAAGTTGTCAGTGTTCTCCACACCTCCAACTTAGGGGGGGGGGGGGTATTGAGATTAGATTAGCTAACTTAATCTTGTTATTAATCATTAGTTGGTTAGTTAGGATGATTAGTTAGTTATTTCTGTTAGTGAGTAGCTGAAGCTTCTAGAAGCTAAATGCCAGCTGTAAAAGTAGTTGTTGATTAGTTACTTCCCATTGTATAAATACTTGCACTTATGCAGAAATAAGATGATGAATTTTCCCCAAATTAGTCGACTCTTCTTTTCTCATCCTTATGGATTGTGAGTATAGCTCAGTGTGTTGATCTATGCGTTAATCTCAATACTATCTAATTATAATATCAAATTTGTTATAAAGAGTACATATTATATATGATATGTAAATTTGGTATGTGGTGTGAATATTTAAAATTAACCGTGTACATAACTTAAACTTTGTTAAGTAATATGTACTATTAATTAGCTCAAGATACATTGTCTTACAATTATATTGTTCGTGGCAAACTTATACGTAACTTTTTGTTAAATTATTTAGTATATATCTTAATTTTTATACTAATCTATATATAGTAGTAGTATCTTTTTCTTTTAACATATATCCCATCAACTTATATTTCTTAGCATAAGTATAGTCAAAGCATCCAAATTAGGTTGACCAAATTTAGTGCGATTCAACCACACCCAAATCGTATTGAACTAATCGGAGTGAGGTAAAATTTTGGAAAGATATGAATTACATAGAGGGTAGGCAATTAGACCCTAATTTATTATGGTAAAAATAATTGTCTGGTAACAAATGGAAGGCTACCTGATCACTTCCACTATAGTAGTTAAATAAATATACATACATGCTGCATGATCTTGTTACCAAAAAAAAAAAAAAACTAATCCTTTGAATTATTTGGTCCATTACCAAAAACATGAAAAAACTACATAATTAGGTATACTTTACTATCATATATACTATTATTATTTACACTTTTAAAATATTACATATCTTACTACTAATTAAGAGTTTTTTAGTTTTAGTTATATATTCAAGAAGATATACTTAGATACATAAGAGAGTGGTGAACGTGATGGGAGAGAGGCGAGGGAAGAGAGTGAGATTTATTATGTATCCTAGATACCTACAAATCAATTTAGATACAATGTATTTAGAACAAATTATACCTAATTTTGACCTCATGTATTTAGACGTATCTGAACGTATCTAGACACACCAAAATCTGGTAAGATATATAATATTGCAAATTATAATATATCTAAATAATTAGCTCATAATCTAGTCAAATTTACATAAGTAAAAAAAAAGTAGTTAGAAGCCCACAAGAATGAAAGAATGCTAATAAAACCGTAGGTTAACTAGGTAAAATATGTGTTTTTTCAAGATTATAGGGAAGACAAAGGTTTTACTAGATAAGAAGGAAAAAGGCATTTTTTAAGAACTTTCATAATTGCATCTTCCATTCACTTTACTACAAGATAATTTTTTATTTTTTTTGGGTTTTGGTGAAAATACCCCGAACTTGTTTTCAACAATGAGATTTGAAGTCATCACTCTATTGGTGTAGGATTCGAATTCCTCCCCCTTTTAACTCGGTAAAAAATTATTCGTACTCAATAATTATTTCAACTTAATAATATTATGATATGTATTTGTACATAAATTTTTAACAGATGTTTGAACACATGATTTCATCTTAGATGATTTGAAATCACAAGATAAAATCAAATCATAAGATGAAGTCCTAAATTCTCCAAAAAAAATTGATTTGAGAATTTCAAAACATGATTTCACATTTTTCAAATTTATGTAATTTTATATGAATATCCGATATAAATAAATGTTAAGTACCATTGAACTCTCATGGATTCCTAGTTCTAGTCTATTGTAATGTAAGAGAAAAATATAGTTCCTAAAATAAATCTATGTTAGTTGCAAAGTCATAGTCATATCATATATAGTGAGTTAACACGAGAAAGAGAGAGAGAGTGACAAACTACATAAAGAGTCATTATCTAAGGTTTTTTTTTCTTCATTCTTTAGTGTGAATACAAAAAAGAAATAAGTGTGAACGGAATAAAAGAAAAATAATAATAAAAATAATTTAAAACAATTTTATTGCGATTATATTGTAATTTATTTTTTATATGTATAAAAAAATTGAAATATCTATGATAGATTACAAGAAATAATGAAAAAGTAAATTTGATTATCAAGATAGTAATTCTAAATTAATTGTTGGATTAAAGAAGGCAAAAACCTATCTATGAGAAATATCAAATATATTCTTTAACTTCGCGACACGGGTTAAATAAATCCCTATGAGTTTTATTTTAATAAAAATATAAAATATTAATTTAATATTTTTCTTTTTACTTTAATAGATAAAAAATAATATATTTAAGTCATTTTTAATGATAAAGGTATATATAAATATTAATTTAATTTTTTTCTTTTTACTTTTATATATAAAAAATAATATATTTAAGTCATTTTTAATGATAAAGGTATATATAAATTGCTTTACTCCCAAAATTGATTGATATATCATTTCTTTTTCATAGGTAATACATTAAGCCCCTTTATAGGAAATTATTGCCCTAGATAATGATAATTGATAGGCTGCTTGATTCAGTGTTTTAGTAGTCAAACCCAAAATTACTCTTACATATATTTGATCATGAGTGCATCTACAAAGTTATAATTATAATTAAAAACTCTATTTCGTAAAGACTATATATCTAGCCTTTGAATTCTTTGTCCAATGAAAACAAATGGGTAGATAGCAGCCCACAAGAATGAATAGTGACCTACTAAAATCAAAGGTTAGATTAATAAGGATTGTAGTGTAGTGGTGAAATTATTCTATCCTTAATTAGAGATCTTGAGTTCAAGTTTCGTGTATAGAGAAAATCTTGTTAGGAATGTCGTTCCTAAATGAGCCCTATAATGTGGGAATCAAATTCAGTCAGAGCTTGTAGACTTAGAATACTGAGCGGAAAACAAAACCATAGGTTAGTAAGGTAAAATATGAATTTTTAAGGACATTGAAGAAAGTGTTCAAAAAGGAATAAACATTTCCTTCAAACTTTTTTCAATTATTAAAGTGTGTGATCGCCTCATTTGCAAACTTAAACAATCAGAGATATCATATTTTACTATTTAATTATATTATTAAAACATTTACGTAAATGTCTAACTCTTTTATCATAAGCCATACATATGGATATTCATTTTTATAACGATGGTGAATCAGAATTCAATAATTAATAAATACTACTTGAACTCCGCGAGATTCATTTTTCATCCTATTATAAATACTGATGATATTTATAAATTAAAAAAAACAAACAGATCTCATAATAATAATAATAATAATAAGGTCAACCGTGGGATTTTAAGGAAAGAGAGTGACAAAATTGCAGAAAAGAAACAATTCACTAAAAAAGAGTTGTCTTATATATTTATAATCTCTTTTGCTAAGTTTTTGAAAGATTAAATATATTTATTATTAAAAAATAGGTGTTTGATCAAACTTTTTGAAAAAAAACAAGTGATTAAGCAAAGTAATAGAAGGTATTTTTAATAATTACCTTTCCTAAAAGTACTATTTTAATTATATTTTTGAGAAAAAAATATATCCTTAGACACATTTTTGAAAAGTTTGATTCATATACTAAATATTACTCAAAAATTAATTTTTTTTTATCAAACACAAATTAATTTTCACAAAAAAGTACCTCCTCCGGTGATTTTTAATTGTCATAGTTTCACTTTTTAGAGTCAAACTATAAGAATTTTAACTAACAATTTATCATGTATTTTTTCATCAAATTGATATGCAAAAAATTGCAATTTATAGTACTTTTCGTATAGTTTTTGAATATCTAAATTTCTTGTTTAAAATATCGAATTAATGTAATCTAATTTAATTTTAAAAATTAGTTAAATTGACTTTTGAAAAACACAATATGACAATTAAAAGTAGACGGGGAGTAGTTGTTTTAAGAACACTTCTAAAATAAGTTGACTTTACAATTTTGGCCAACACATATTATTATTCATTTTCGTGTGAATGAAATTTTTGCTAAATGATTATATAGTGTTCAATGTGAGAACAGGAGTTAAGTGGTGGATTCAAGATTTCGCTAAGTGGGGCGAAAAACTAAAAATCTTGTGATTAAGATTTGAAAATTTTAATCTCTTAAATTATTGAGTCAATCTATACTCTTATTTTTAAGAGATACAAAATTTACATATATAGATTAATTTTTTAAGAATATTATATATACAATTTAATTTTTTGTCGAATGAGTGCGGATGGACACCCTTGCTGCCTTCTAGAACTGCCCTCTGCGAGTTAAGCCGTTTAATAGTTTTGACTCAATCTTTTTAGAGGAAATTTCGCAAAACCACTAAAAACAACTTAATTTGGTTCCATAGCTATAGTTTGCTAATTGCGATTTGTAGCTACATGTTAGAAGGAGGAGAGAGGTGAGCGAGATTGGGAGAGGGAGGAGAGAGGCGAGCGAGAGAGAGAGTAGAGAATGGAGAGAGGTGAATTGTATTTGTATCTATGTCGAATTGTATATTCATATTGTCAGATAATTGTATATATGTAACTTGTATACATATGTATTGTATATCTGGCGAGTGCGATTGGGAGAGGGATGAGAGAGGTGAGCGAGATTGGGAGAGGGAGGAGAGACAAACAAGATTGAGAGAGGCGGGTGAGATTGGGAGAGGAAGGAGAGAGGTGAATTGTATTTGTATATATGTCATATAATTGTATATGTATAATTTGTATGTAAGAGAGGAGAAATACGAGAGAGAGAAAAAGAGGAGAGAGGCACACATAATTATAGCTAAAAAGAGGTTGTGAGTGGTAATTAATTCAAACTATAGCTATGTTAGCTAATTAACTAGTTTATATTTGCTTATCTCCATAATTTTCTCATCTTTTTATTTATCTTAAGAAATTAATTTAATATATGTAGAAGCATATGCTATGGGCCTATGGCCATTCAGAACTCGTGGAATTCATAGCCAGTTAATGGGTCACTTTGTAGATGGGGCCTTGTCATGGGCTTTTGGTCCAACAGTTTAAAGCCCAATATAACTATAATGCATTAGTTATGCTTAAATACTTAGGAAAATTTATGTTCCACAACAAAATAAGACTATGTTATTAGTAAAAAATTTAGGTATCTCATAGCGTAAGGAGCAAATTACATCATATCCCTATTCTTTTTTAATTTACAAAAATTCCCTAAAATTGCTGCCATCCAAATACTTCTCATTCTTCCGAATACATCACATTTGATATATGATATAACTAGTTTGTTGAGATTTAAAAGGAAATTAAATATAAAATTAAATTTCAGTTCCCCAAATCATGTAAATCAAATTAATGTCAATCTCTCCCAAATAACAACTCCAAACAATTCAAATTTTCTTCTCTCAAATCTCTTCCAAATCGTAATAGATTCAAAAAAAAGGTGACAATTTTATATAGTTATGTATCAGATAAAAAAAAACTGTGAATATGATATAAACTGATTTATTTATAAAATAATATTGCAGATACTTAATAACATGTGATACATCACAATATCTGATACTCCCTCTGTCCCATTTTATGTGGCAACATTTGACCGGGCATGGAGTTTAAGAAATAAGTGAAGACTTTGAAATGTATACCAAATTGCCCCTTCAAAAAATAGTCATATTAAAAAGTAGACTCACTTTTCTTTCTCCTCATAAATGTATTGGAGTACTATCTTTAAGATTAAATGGGACTAACAATGGTAAAATAGGAATTGTACCTTTAAATACTTACCCTATAAGAAAATGTGACATTCTTTTTGGAACTGACCAAAAAGGAAATGATGCCACATAAAATGGGACGGAGGGAGGACATAACTATGTTATATACATAACAAAGTTGTGTGACATATACATAACTGTGAATATGATACAAACTGATTTTGTTATAAAACATTAGTGTTTATGTATCAACAATTTGATCAACCAAAAACAACAAAATAAAATGATGAAGAATTCTTCCACACTTTCTCCTTTGCTCTGTATCAACTCTTGTAGCTTTTTTTCACTTTCAACAATGATGTCACCCATGGATCTCGACCCAAAGTTGGAGCCACCAACAACTCTTGATGTCACTCTTGCTTAATTTAAGAAACAAAAGCAACTAGATACATTAAAAAAACTGAACCCATATGTATCAAAAAAAGATGAACAACAAAAGATAAAAATAAAAGTAAAATATTTGATCTGCTGAAAGCAAAAGAAAAAACAAAAGATGAAAAAGTCCTTCTACTCTTTCTCTTTTGCTTTGTATCAACTTCCATAGCTTTTTCCACTTTCAACAATGTCGTCACCCATGGATCTCGACCCAAAGTCCTTACCGGAGCCACCATCAACTCGACCCAATTCGCCTTTTTGGGGTTTTTTTTTTTACAATCGATTTTAAAGTTGAAGATGCATCCTTATTCGACTAAATTTATAAATAAAAAAGATAAAAATATCAAAAAGAAAATCGATACCTGATAGAGTGGAAATAAAAAAATGGAAGGAAGAAGAAGATGAAGAAGAACTACCTCACAAACCGGAGTGACTTCACTACCTGAAGAAAGAAAGTTGCTTCGACAGGGTCGAAGAAGATTCAATAACTTGCAATTGATAAATCGAAAAGGAAAAAAATTTGAAATTCAAAATAGAATGATGGAGATAATTAGTGATACCATAGAGTGATTTTAGGGGGTGAAAAAAGGGAAATAAAATCTTGGGGTGATAATTTACAGTGATGTATCCGAAAAAGTGAGAAATTATGAAAAAGAGGGATTTTTTTGTAATTTTTTGAAATGGTAGGAAATAATAGAAAATAGGGTAAAAAAATGTGTAGTTAGATAATTTTTCCATATTATTATAAATATTTAATTTTCTTTATTTATCAAACATAACAAGATTTTACATTTTATAATAACAAACCTAGATTAAAAAAGCTTGTGTGCAATCATTTTCCTTCACCAATTCTCGACTCTTTTTGTTGTTTTCATTCTTTTTCACCTTCAACGTTCCTATCAAATATTTCATCTATCGCATTTCTATATATCCTTACTCCTTATTGAGGGGGTGATACTTATCTTACAAATATTAAGATCAACAATGGATAGGTACCAAAATAAAATAAAATTTCAGGTGACAGATTAACAATAAAAATCATAGTTAATTTTAATATTTTTATAATGGTTATGAATGATGATAATAATTAGAAAAAAATGTGGAAGAAGAAGAAAGTCATGACAGTGGCTAGCCACAACAACAAAATAATGTTTTTTTTAAAAAAATTTGGGCGTGATTTCTTTTTAATTTGATTTTTTTTAATAAAAAAAATGGGATAATTTTAGATACCTATTCTCGGATTTCGCCTCGTAACACTGAACTCCCTTGTGGTTTATGATATTACATTTACCTCTCTTATTTTGATTTTTTTTTTGTAACAAAACTTTTAATCTATTTATTATTAATATAAAAAATTGCAATTTGACTAATTTAGCCTTTTTAATGTATCTTTTTATTAAATTTATAAATCAAGATATTACAGTGAAAATCTAAATCGATAGACATTATGAACAATATTTCCAATTCTTCACTATATTACATAAATAATAATTATAGGGTAAAGTATTTTGATTTGTCATAGACACTTGATATAGAAACTTTGGGGAAGTCAGAACGATAATGCTCATAGAGGAATTTATTTATATTCATACAACAACAAAATCAAATTACATGGTAAATTTATAATGGAATTCAAATTTTGGAAATACTTTTTATTTGTAAGAAAATTACTGACAGAAATCATAACATTTTAATGGATTTAGACAGCATTGAGAATTTTCTTTGGATTTCAATATCCATTATTAGGGCTGGGGCATAAAATATCGAAAACTGAATTATCGAACCGAATCAAAATTTTTGGTAATTGGGTATTTGGTATGGTATTCAAGAGTAAATTTTTTGAATTATGGTATTCGAGTTTGGGTTTGGTATGAGACATTAGTATCATTTGGTATTCGGTATTTCTCGAATACCAAATTATCTACTTAATGAAGGTCATATATCAACATATAATATCCATTACTCATTAGTACAAGTCCAAAGAGAAAGTTATAGAATAAACATAAACAATCTAAATACATGTCTTTTAATTGTATCAATTTGCTTTGCTTGATGTCTTCTTACTTGTTGATCTTCTATTATATTGCGCCTCCACATAAAAAAAATAGAAACAATTGGAGAAATAGTATTAACTTTGTAATACAATTGACTATAATTTCAATACGGTATTACCGAGTATCGTACCAAATCGAAGTTTAATTTACCGTTTTCCGAATTACCAAACCGAAATTTAAAATTTTGGTATTTGGTATCTACTTTAAACTACCAATTACCGAATTACCAAACCCAAAATTTGAGAAACCCGAACCAAATACCGAATGCCCAAACCTATCCGTTATCTATAAAATTAATAAATATATATTAAAAAGATTAAAATTAGACAGATTACGTTTTTTTTATATTAATAACAAATAGATTAAAAGTTCTGTTAAAAAAATTAAAATAAAAAAGATAAATGTAATATCGCAAAAAAAATAATCAATGTTATAAGAGACCAAACTTGAAAGGACGTTTCTAAAATTTTCTATCCTTAAAAAAATAAATAATTTGTGTGGTTTAAAAGAAAAGGAGAAAAAGAGTAAATCATGTTTGTTGTGTGTTTTATGGGAAAAATAAAGGTGGGTCTATTTAAAATGTGACATTATTGCGGGTATTTCTTTCCCACTGGACAGAAACAATAGAAACTATGTTATACTCAGTCGGTTTCTATTTACTTTTCCAATTTTGACATGATATACTTATTAAGAAAATAATAATTAACATAATATGTTTATTATTTTATTTTTATTAATTGCTAGAATTTCAAAATCAATTAAACATGTTCTATCTTTTTCAAAAACATTAACTCTCAAATAAATTGTGGATATAATAGATAAAAAATATTGTTTTTTTTTATTTGTAAAAATGACAAGTCAAAACTGGACAAATAAAAAGAAACAAAGAGAGTATATTTATTAGATTTACCATATATATACATAATTCGGATGAAAGTTATTGGATTTTTGGAAATTCACATCCAGTAGATTTTTAAAAATTTAATTGAATGTCATATAATTGTGTGTTGTTAGAGAGACAATTTTAAGCATGAAAATAATGTTAGGGGAAAATTCAATGAAGGAGGATATTTTTTTATTCAATAGATAGAAGAAATGTCAAATTTGATTTAATTGGTGAAAGGAACATATTTTGAGTTATTTCTAATATATTGAAGGACATTTTTAATCGTATTTTTGATTGTAAAATTAAATAGAAAACTTATGGAAAAGTAACAAAAAATGAAACCAGACCCTTGTAATTTTTAATACATCGAGCGCAAATTCAGTCATATTACAGGAAGTAGAGGAGGATGAGGATTGATATACAAATAATTCTTGAGAGGTGAAGTTTCAAATATCTTGCGTACATAAATTAAAGGAAATGTGGAGATAAACGAGGATGCCACACCTTATTAAAATGGGGTGAATGAGATTCAAGCTCGCACCCAGACAATGTTCTATGTGATAATAATGTATTGCTGAGACTTAAAGGTAAGTTCTATAGAATGGTGGTTATTTTGACTATATTGTATGAGGGAGAGTGTTGACTAATCAAGAATTCACTTGTTCAGAAGATGAAAGTATCATAAATAAGTATGCTTAAATGGATGTGTGAACTTACTAGAAGAGACAAAATTAAGAACGAAAATATACAGAGCAAGACAATAGCAACCTCTATGGTAGATAAGATGCGAGATATGAAACTGAGACGGTTCTGGCATGTGAAGATGAAGAGCAAAAATGTCATGAGAAGGTGCGAGAGATTGGCAATGATAGACTGCGGAGAGATAGATGTAAACCGTAGAAGTGAAGAGCATAGATTTTCTATTTCTTTTTTTATAAGAAGCAGAATCTTTTTGCTTCTTCCCAACATGTTATATAAAAACTATTTAAGCTTCTATCTAAAAGTAATTTTACTATTAGTCAAATACCTGATTATTTTTTTTCAAAAATGATTGGTTTTTTTTAAATAAATGTTTTGACCTTTCAACAGCAATATCAAACATACTTTTAATATATATATTAATTATATGATTATTATTATATGTAGTTAACGTCAATGTATGCATTGAATATTACAGGAGGGAATAGTACTAGAGATGACGTACCCCCTCCAAAATTAAAGATTCACCAAACAAAATTAGGTAAGGAGATCACAAAGAAACTTTCGTTGTTATCAATTGGAGGGGCCTATCAGTGGCGTAGCCACAGCCACAGCCACTGTGACACCCTTCATCAAAAAATTACATTGTATACATGTATATATGTCAAATTTTACATTTAAAGGATATATATATTTAAAGTTGAGCTTAACCCGCAATTTTTTTAATCTGCCCCACCCCGCCCCGCATAACAATTTTTTTCATTTTCAACCCGCCCCACATAATTTTTTTAATATTTTGTTTTTCTAGTTAAGTTTGATACTAAAAATAAAATTCATAAGAATAATTTTTTTTCATTAAGTTGTATTAATTTAATAGGATAGTGACTTAAAAATTTATTTTTTAGGGGTCAATTGAAAAACATGTAAGAAATTGTATTATTTTTTATTGAACTATTTTCATTTACTATCTCGAATATTTTAGTAGATTTATATAAATTATCTTAATAAATAATGTTCTATCACTCTTATAACATGTAAAAAGTTAAAATTAAATTTGAACCCACATAAAATCACATATACCCGCAACCCATCCCACCCCGTATTAATTTTAAAAAACCCACTTCAACCCGCCTCGCATCCCACCCGCCCCGCACAACCTTAAACCAACCCCGCCCCACATAGCCTTAAACCCGCCCCACCCCGCCCCATTGCCATCCCTATCTGCCACTGGAGCCTACGGTAGTGAGAGATGCACAAAACTTTCATATCTTGGAGGACCCTCAATAATTTCAGATCGAGACCTCTTTACCTCTAAGATAGGAATTCAAACCATATGTAATATTCATGCCCAATGCTTCTACTATTTTCTTTATACCATTATTATGTCTATCTCAAGTTCAAAGACCAAATTATTGTGTTTGAAATTATATAAATCTCATAGTGTTAAGAACTAATTATTTTATGTTCTTACTCTTTTCTATATTACAAGAAATCCTTAAAATTAAAGGACTCCGGATACATATAACAGACATGTGCGTGAATACATAAGTTGCGATACATTGCTATTCAGGAAACCTGCGGATAGATAGCTCACAGATATATCCGAGGGGGATAAGGATGTATTCGAGAGGGGTGAGATGTATCCAAGACGATAGAAATGTATCCAAGAGGGGATAGAGATGTATTCGAGAAGGAATTTTTGTAATTTTTTAGATGATAAGAAATTTTAGAGATTATGATAAAATAAGATGTGTATTTAGGTAAACCTACATTTTATTACACCAACACATTGTTTACTAATTAACCATACACTAATTAATTCCTTTAAATCATATATTTTTTTATATTTTTTTTTGTGATCATGAGATAGGAGTTTGACTCAATGGTAGTAACAACGAAAAGTGAAATCTCCATGGACTTTTGGTTGGGTAGGTATATTATGTGCATCAAAAGATTTTCTGTTAAAATACAATGGCATAAATGAACCTTTGTTGCAATGATAATAACATAGATGAGATCGACTTTTAACGGAGGTCATAGTCCATAGATGATCAATTTCTAATAGTTTGATAATATATTTGAGCTTTTTTCCTTTAATTTATATTCCTTTCATTTCAATTTGTTTGTCTGATTTTGAATTTAAGATTATAAAGAATATTTTTGAATTTTGTGATTTCAAATCAAAGATGTTGAATAATATATATACCAAAATTTCCTTTAATTTTGTGGTCTTAAACACGTCAAATGAAATGTTAAAATTAAATGATTGTCAAAAACAAAAAGAAAACATTCTTTTTTGAAATAGACTGAAAAGAAAACATATGAACAAATTGAAATAAACGGATTAGTTGCATTTTTGATCTGAGGAGATGAATGAAAAAAAATCTTAAAAATAACACGTAGATCTGAATGAGACTTGCCAAGGAGGATTCACAGTTTTGGTTTCTAGTTTACGTGAGCTCAATATCTTTTTTCCAAAATTTTCACAATTTTTCTCTAGTACTTATATATATATATATATATTTGATTGCGAACGCGTTCATTATTATATATACCACTTTTATTCTAAAGGATGGAATATAAAACACCCTATTCGCTCGTATGTGAGGACATCTTATCTCTCTCTCCTCAAAAGGGATATATTTATAAAAAGGTTTTAATTTAAGTTCAATTCATTTTAAAAGGTCATTTGACATAGTATTTTAGAGAAAATAATGTATATATATTAATTTTGTATATTATTACTATCTTGTTTGATACATTTTGTATTAAAGTATGTATTACTAATTATACATAGAAATTCATGATATTAGTAATGCAAAGAGGTTTAACGCATGGATTAACATGATTAAAGACGCATGTGTAACGACCTGTTCCCATCGTTATAGAAAAATCAACGGAGAAAAATTTGGGGCCGAAAATCTTTTCGTAGTAGTTGGATTTTCCCAACCTTGTCCGGATTTGGACGAAATCGGAGTCATTGAGGCGTAGGGAAATCTAGTAACAATCAGGTGAATAATTTATGATTTTGATTACATGAGTAGTTAGATAACTCGTTAAGGAATTCGTATGACTTTACGGAATTGAATTCGGGCGAGTCGAACTCCCGAAATCGATCTTAGCGTAAAGGGTATTTTACTGAGCGTAGTGGGTTAGAGGTGTGTTGTGAAATGAGAATTTTGGAATTCTTGATATAACTCTCTGTCTCGAGAATGCCGCTTTGGCGGGGGTTTTTGCCACTTTGGCGTCGCCGCTGTGGCGGGGTAGTGGCCGTTGTGGCGGGCCCGACGTGAATTAAAGTCATTAATAAACCCCTAAACGACCTCATTATGCACTTTTTGACTTTTGAGCTAAGGAACGACCCCCAGGCAACTCCTACTCATTTTTCACCATTCTTGAGCCTAAAGGTAAGCTTTTCACTCCCCCAATCCATTTTTCAATCCTTAGAACGTAATATAATGGGTGAATATTAATGGATGAAGGTTTTGTTATAGATTCTAAGGAAGGTTTTGTTATAGATTCTATGGTGGAAATAACCTTAATTTGGATAATTGGGATCATGGGTTTGATCTAGGGTTCATAGAATTGTTAGTAATTCGGGTAATTAATGATTGTTTATTGATTCTCGTATTATATTGATTGTTTGTAGACCAAGAACAAGCGGAACGAATCCAAAAAGGGAAGGATCAAGTTTCTTAGGGTTTCAAGCTTATTTCAAGGTATGTGATGATTGTGATTCTATGATTGTGTGATGTATGCTTGTTCTTGCTTCATTATGGCACTTGTATATGTATGAATGTTGCAATGTTGATCACACTTGTTGTAAATGAGATATAGAATTAATGAATGCCATGAAATCATAACTTAAATGTATGACTTGATGATATACTTGTGATTGTGATTGTGGTGTGTGAATGTGTCACGATCTGATTTCTCAAGTCATGATGACACCTACTATAATCCACCAGCAAGTAAGCCAACCCGTAACCCGGAACAACAAGTAATGGGTCTGAGGGTAGAAACTAAACAAGAGTAGGCAAATACCAATATAAACAGGAAGAAGCAAATCAAAACATATATACAAATAAAGATCCCTCTCAGAACCTGGAAGTCATTAGTACAGAGCTATTACAAAATGAGTACAAGTCCCAAAAGTGGACAACATAGATTGGACTGTCTCGGAAGGTAAAAAACAAGTCTATATATACAGATGGAGACTGAAATAGTACAAAACGTCGTGTGCTCACTCCCGTCTCCGGATCAGTCTGCTCTAAGTTCGATCAACGCTGGCAACTAGTGCTCGGACCTGCATCACGAAACAGATGCAGAGCGTAGCATGAGTACTAAAACAACAAGTACCCAGTAGGCATCATAGGCCGACTGAACTTGAAAAGTAAAGGCAGTATGAAATGAAGGAATAACACAAATCGAAGTCAAGAACGAAAATCTAACTAATAATGGAATGCACACGAGTGTAGAAAGAACTAACTGAAGCAATCTATAAGTTAACTACACCTAACTGGACCCCCATAAGCCCAGAAGGTACACTCGTGCGCAAGTTAAATAAAAACCCGAACAGACCCCCACAAGCCCGACGAGTACACATAATAACTATAACTAAAGAGAATTGCATATGAGAACCCAAGAACGGAGAACACGAATCAGAACCTCAATCCCAATTAGTAAAATCTGACAGTACGGAGGCCGAACCTCGAACCAGATACTCACTAGAAGTACCCAAGTAATCAATCACAACTATCAAGTATCTGAGGTCAGAACTCTAACTGGATGCTCTATATAAGTATCTGGGCAATAGAGGCCGAAACTCTAACCAGATACTCTATAAAGGTGCCAATGTAGCTGCTGAAAGAGTCCCAATCGATCTAATCTCATAAATGTCCGTGGATCGCCGTTCACACATAGCCAATCAATGTAAGTCCTTCGAACCGAATCGAAAATCAAATTCAAATCGCGAAGCAGAACTAGTGTCGCCGACGTAACTCTTGAAACTGTACCATCGGGGAAATAAGGATAACTATCATCGAAGCAAACGTATCGCCTAGCTAAGGCCCAAACTATCAGGTTCAAGTCTGCTACACTAATCTACAGGGATCTAAGCCGGCCGAGCGGCGTCAGGGAAAAACCAAGGCCTATCGGATCCGAATCATGTATTTCTAAGGCAAGCCCTAGTCAAACCTAAACTAAGGCCCAAATTCTTCAACAAATAGTCATCGAGCATACAAGTACTCCACATAGCAAAGAGGGACAATTAATAACACAAAGCATGCTTACAGTAACCCGATAATTCCCGAAATAGGCCGAAAATATGATTTCTAAACACCTATGAATAATTCAATTACTACCAACCCAAATCCCAACTAATCAACATGCATTCACACTCTTAAGCTCAATCTAAGAGAGGGAAACCATAGCCTACCTGTAGGTCGATCACACCCGCTCCAAAATCACTTTTCCGAAGCTTTCCCTTTCCGAACGTCCTCGAAATGCTGCCCCGCTATAAAAAATAGAGTCACAACGTTATTACGGTCGTTTAGACACCAAAATCACAATAAACAGAGATAGACCAATTTCGGGGTAAAAACAGTGAAAGTGGGACCCACACTGGAAATTCTGGAATTAACCCCAAAAGTGGGTCCTAACCAGTTCCCCCAGCTCATGTCCCAAAATGGGACACAATTCGAGGCTCGGGAACAACACAATATCAACATGCAACCAAAACCCAAATTTTCTCAAAAACTAGAAATGAGACAGCAGTTGAATCAGTATATTTACCAGAAACTGGAGGTCTACAGTGAAATGTGACAATACCATGACGTTCTCCTCTAAAAACCACTCAAGATAGCCTTAAAAACCACTGAAATCGGACCTAGAATGGCTGAGAAAACAAGTCTCAAAATTTTCCAAAATCAAGCTTATAAAAAGGGTCGTGGCAGCAGGTATTTTACGAAAATTACCTCAAACATGGACCTCAAATCACTATCCGAGCTCACCAACGCGTTCCTTGCGAAAAACCTTAGAAAATGAACATTTGAATCACTAAATTTGGACTTGAAATGAGAGAGTTGTGAGGGTTTGAAGTTTGGGAAATGTTGTTGATTTTCTGCAATAATTTCCAAAACTAAAAAACTTCGACGGGGCGCTCCTAACTCGTTCGGAACCCTGTGCACACAAACGAGATATGCAACCATACTAAATTCGATATTTCAGACTCAATGGCACAGTCAAATTTTTTATACGAGGTCATCTTGACAAAAAGTGGGTCCCAACCCAAATGCCATTTTAAGTCAAAAACTACAAAAGAGCTCCGAAAAAATATCAAAAATCTCGAGACACAAAAGAAAGGTCAATCTAGACCAAACTTGACATTCTGGAGCTAACCGCGCTGACGGAATTTTCATCCGAGCGCGTTTACTCAGAATGTTGACCAAAGTCAAACATAGGCTTAAACTTAAAGTTAAAACGCCTAATCGCACTGACTCACACTGAAAACCTCGGGAGTCATGCCGACCATATTACTAGCCTAAAATGACCCTTCCGGAGCTGATGGAATCATCATAATTGGATTCCGATGTCATCTTCTCAAACTTTTGATTGAAAATGATCGTTCAAGGTTCATAAGCTCCAAAACACTAAAACTCACACCATAACCAAACGAACGACCAGGTGACCGAACTGTCAGTCCCAGCAAGTCATAAATGACTTATGGTCGCTACAGGAACGCTCTAAATGACACATATAAGGCAAGATATAGAAATGACCAGGAGGGTCATTACAGAATGGGATCAGTTGCCACATTTCGGCATAACTAATTTGGATCGGTTGCCACGTTTCTGTATAAAAATGGGATCGGTTGCTACGTTCTGGCATGCTAACTGTTTGAGTTTGGGTTCCATGAGAGGACCAATGATTTGATATAAAATGTGAAGTTGTTCGTTGTTCGTAAATGTTGATAATATTGTATATGTTGATATATATGCATGTGATTATATTGTTGTCTTGACTTGTTTATGTTGCACTAGTGGGATAGCCGCGTGATCCTACCAGTACACTGTGGTTGTGTACTGATATTGCACTTGATCTTTTTTTTTTTTTTTGAGTATAGGGCATCATCAAGCGGCTACCGACATACCTCGCTTAGGAGATCAGTGATCGTCACGTCAAATTCAAGGGTGAGCCAATTTTTCCAGGTTGCCATGGATTTCTCTTTCGTCTATGTCCACCATTTCCGGACTTAGACATTTGTTTTGGTTAGTTCATTAGTATGGGGTTGTATCCCTTCTTGTTTAGATTGGATCATTGTTAGATGTTTTGGTATATTGACTTTCAGGTTCTAGGTTATTCTTCCGCATTGTTTAGTTATTGTTAGACTTTTGTTGAGTTTATGGGAACTCCATATTTATTTCCTTAAGTGTTTGACTTAAATGCCTTAGTTTTTGGTTTAGTTGCTTGTTTTGGATTGTAGTAGTGGTTCTCCCATCGGAGTGTTAGTATGGGTGCCAATCACGACGGTCTGGATCGTGATAGCATGTAATTGACCTTCAAAATCTTTTTCACCATATTTGTAGAGGGTATTTATGTAGACAAATATTTTTTTCCTTAATACTATAAATATGGTGTGTATGTCCTTAATCAATGAAGAACTCTAAGATGTTGATAAAGAAGAAGAAGAAAAGTAATTGAGAATTTTTAATACACTAAATCAGATTTAACCAACTGTAGTTGGTTGTTACAATTAACTAATTACTTTCTAACAGACCATGTAAAAATACTCTTGTACACTATTTATTTATATGGTACTATATTAGATTAACTTGATAATTTTTATTTTCGGAACATCCAAAGTTCCAAAGTTACTAAATATGCAAATCACTAATTCATGAACTATGGTCTATGTTATTTCCTTCGTTTAAAAAAGAATGACTTGCTTTCTTTTTTAGTCTGTTTAAAAAAGAATGACCTCCTTTTTTTTTGCAACACTTTAATTTCATCTTTTCACGTGGCATGTTTAAGGCCACAATATTAAATGACATTTTAATACATATGACATAACTTTAATTTAGGACCACAAAATTGAAAAGACTTCTTTATTTTCTTAAACTCCTTGCCAAGTCAAATTACTAGACCATTTTTTTTAAAACGGAGGGAGTATATACTTTGTCTGTTAGTTCATGAGCAGATACACCACAAATTTCTAATCTAGTTATTTTTGTTGTTGAAGATCTGTTCTGCACCAAATTGTCACATGATGTTTTGGAATGCATGGTTTGATATTGTAGACAACAAAATGGGATCATAGAATTTCCATAAAATTTTAGTGTGCAAATGAAAAAAAGAGACATGAAGGCGGTGTGTTTGGTATATAAGAAAATACTTTTAGAAAAATAAGTGAGCATTTTATTTATTTTCTTGTGTTCAGTATGCAAGTAAAAAATATTATCTTAAAAGCATTTTTATAAAATCTAGATAAATACTATTAGAGGTGAAGATAAAGGATAATTTTCATTGAGATTTTTGATTTAAAAAAAAATCGAATTTGAGGTGATCTGGAGACCTGAGAGCATGCATAGTTCTGGTTTACTGAAAATGGTGCTTGAGTTGTGAATTCGAGGTTAGTGAAACTTTACGTTTTGGTGCGTACTTGTTTTTCAAACCTTTCTTTGAAAATGTGTTTTATTTGTCTGGTTCATGTGTTGGGACAATCATGAGTTTGATAGAATTGGTGGCATTTGACCAGTTGTAGATATGTTACTTTGTGAAGAATATTGAAAATGATCATACCATGGCGTGTGTGTTAGGACAGGAATAATTAGGTGTAATGCGGAAGTTAGCAAAGCAAACCTCGAATGATCATGAGTAAGAAGACAAACGAGAAATATACCAAAAGATACAAAGATTTAATGTGGTTCAGTCAATCGACCTACGTCTACAAATGAGATGAGCAATCCACTATAGTACAAAATATAGAGAGCAACAATCTCAACCAATTCACTCCGAATACAAGGAGGTTCAAAAAATTCTCCCCCATAACCAAAGCTCTCAAAACCCGTAGGACTACATTGTGAATGTTGATTAAGTTAGAAGGAACAAGCCCATATTTATAGAGTCCTAAAACATTTCCTACAAAAAACGGGCTAGTCAAAATATTAAACTTTTTCCTAAAAGGAAAACCTATTTATGGTAAGAAAGTTAGACGTTGGACTCCTCCCTTTGCTGCCATGATATAGTTATTAAGGGCATACTTACGTCGTTGTAATATGCTAGCTAGGAACATACCTATGCTGCCGTAATATGTTAAGAGTCTTGTACTTGTTGCCGAAGTATACTTTTGAAGCATTATGTGCTGTTGTGGACTTATCAGGATGGGAGATATTGATACAAGTATACTTTTGAGGCATTATGTGTTGTTGTGGACTTATCAGGATGGGAGCTATTGATCTCTTCCACAATATTTTATGACATGCCGTGAGTGTGGATTAAGTTGAGATATGTAGTGTCCTTTTTGAATATTTATTTGAGCCTTATTGAATATTATATGATAAAATATATATTTTTGTCCAAAATTTTCTCTTTTCTATACTATCAAGAATAAAAAATAGTCAGTAAGGTCTATATATTCGTGTGTGATTCCTGTTGAAACATATATGCATCAAATTATCTCTTGATATTTTTAAATTAATGATTTAATATAGTAGACAAGAACATGGGATAATATAATCCCCACAAAATTTAATGGGATCATAGAATCCCCCAGAAAATTTAATGGAATAATAGAATCCCCACAAAATTTAAGTGTGCAATTGACAAAAAAATGAGACATGAAGGGAGTGTTTGGTATGACGGAAATGTTTTTCATATAAGAAAATGTTTTTTAGGAAAATAAGCGAGTTTCTTTCTCTTTTTTTTTTTCCATCTTAAACGTATTTTTATATAATTTAGATAAATACTATGAGAGGTGACGATAGAGGGATGATGATGAAGATAAGGTATGTTGGAAGGTGGGGATTACTACCAATGTGGAATGTTAGTAACTTGTTTTCCAGACTTTCATTAATTAAGGAAGTCATTTTCCTCAATTTTAAAGAATTTATTTTCATAGAGAAAATGTTCTTAAATTTATTTGACCAACCGAACCTGAACATGAGACTCCTATCTCTTAATTATTAAGGGAGAAAAAATGAATATTTTTCCAAGTTTATGTTATTTTCAAAGTTTAAGATATTGTCCTTTAACGTGTTCAACATGACAGTGACGAAATTTAAGATTCACCAAACAAAAGTTAAGAAGGCAAAGCAATTTTATTTGTTATAAATTGAAGGAGCCAAAGATAGTGAGATGCACAAAACTTTCATCTCTTTGAGACAATTATTCTCATCTCCAATTAGTTTAATTTTTAGTTCTATTAGAATGGGAACTGAAAGTGTACGTAATATTTATGCTCAATTTTCTAGTTTTTTGTTTTATATACTCATTCATTCATTTTAAATCATATTAATACATATATTAATTTTTTTTTTGTGTGTGATTATGAAATAGGAGTTTGACTCAATGGTAGTTGCAACAAAAAATGGAATCAATGCACCATCGTCTCCAAGGGAAAATATGTGTCTTAGTTTGATTGAACCTCATGTTAAGGATAAAGCACCTTCTGAAGAATTGAACATGATTTTGACTCTATGTAGACACATTATCCCAGAGGATGAAATATCATATAGGTAATTAGTAGGTATACACTCTTTTTGTATAAATGTGGGAGATAATATCCCAGACAGGCATGTTTCTCAAATTAATACGTGATAATTTAGATATGTAATTCACATTCCCAATAATTTAGATATCAAATTAAAAAAAAGAGGTAATTTAGGTATGTTTTTGACACTTCACTCAACATAAAAATATAAAATCCTTGTACTTCTTAGTGCAACTTCATATTATCTAGAATATGACTATAGATACGAAGGGGGGGGGGGGGAGGGGGAGGGGGGGGAGGTCCTGTATTAGGATAGAAAGTTAGTAGGGATATCTTGTCTTGTCTTTTTTATATAAAAAATCTACTATAATACGTTGTGAATTGTGTCTCGATTATCACACTGTTTTACCGTTGGTACTGTTTCTTTCTTAGCTTGTAGGCTATACACTCTTTTTAACAATTATACTTTCTCCATTATTTTCCTCTCCTTTACTTGGGTTTGATGCAAGGTGATCTTTCAGAAACAACCTCTCTACCTTCACGAGGTAGAGATAAGATTTGCGGACACTCTATCCTCTCAAATCCACTTAATAAAATTTCACTGAATATGTTGATGTTGTACTTTTATAAAAATAATGCATTAATTAAATATGTAGGCATTGTTTATTTAATAAACGAGTTAGGGAGTTGTTGTAAAAAAAAAATTAAAAAAATTAGGGAGTTCATTAATTTCCTGAGTACAAACGTAATGTGCAAGAGGTATATACTATATATATACACCTAACAAAGAAATTAAAATATTAATTATTTCATAGAATTTTTTCCTTTTTTTTTTATAGTGAATTTATACCCCTAGATATTGTGTCTAGCGACCTTATATTAATACTATAATTTTTTTTTTTTAAAT